>PVJC01003506.1:0-69868 GCA_004026665.1 Murina feae
AGGCTGCCCACAGCTCCCATTGACCCAACGTCCCAGCAAGGCTGGCTGGACGCAGGTTCTGGAGTTTTTTCTCCTATAATTGATGCTGTTCCTTGAAGGCCTGGGGTTATCTTCTATAATTGATACACTGTTCCTTTAAGGCGGCCTTCTAACTAAGGAAGCCTCCTCTGCTTCACCTTGCAGCGTCTATAATGAAACAATTGTTACTTTTACTGGTTAGGCCTGAGCTGCTCTTTCCTTCAGCTCTGGAGGATTCTATGATTGTTACATTGTTTCAATGGTGTGTTTCGCTAGAGCCAGTTTAATCGGAGCTGAGCTGAGGGGCACAGCTTCACTTTCGCTCCTGCCGCAATGGAAAGGGCTGTTTACTCAAGTCCGTGAGTGGCGGCCGCCATGTTGGCTGGGCTAATTTGCATACAGCCGCTCTGATTGGCTGGTGGGCGTGGCTTACCCTGTCTCGGAGAAACGGTTAATTTTAATATTTCGCTTTTATAGAGTAGATATGCCTTACACTGACCAGCCAATCAGAGCGACTATATGCAAATTAACTGTGCATCATGATAAGTCTAGAAATCATCGGTCCCATTCAGTTATTATTGACTATATTCCCTATATGTACTTTACATCCCCGTGCCTTATTTATTTTATATCTGGAAGTTTGTACCTCTTATTCTCCTTCACCTTTTTTACCCATCCCCTCAACCCCTATCTCTTTGGCAACCATCAGTTTGTTCTCTGTATCGATGAGTCTGTTTTGTTTTGTTTTGTTGGTTCATTTGTTTTGTGTGGGGTTTTTTAGATTCCACACATAAGTGAAATCATGTGGTATTTGTCTTTCTCTGACTTATTTCACTTAGCATAATACCCTTTAGGTCCATCCATGTTGTTGCTCAAACTAATTTTTGTTTTGTTTTCAGTTCCTCTTTGACATAGTCACATCTGTGTTAGTCTTCCACATGCTTTAACGCGGCTCCTTCCCCTCACCCTTGCGCCACACTCTGGCTCCTCCTCCACCTCAGTATCTTGCCCTCCTTTCAGGGCCAGCTTCTGCTCTTCCCCCTCCACAGGCTTCCTCTCAGCAGGTTCTTCTCCTTTCTAATTTCCTAGCGTAGAAAGTATACTTGCCTTATTACAACTCAGGAGTTACCTTTACAACTCTGCATTTTCTCTGCTATTCCAATAGAACAGCACTTTTCAACTGGTGCGCTGCAAGAATTTTTAAAACATGCAATATCTGATTATTTAGTCATGGGCACTGACCTCTTTTCCCTAAGATGCAAATAAAAATGTGACAATAGCTAACATAACAAAGCTATCCAGTGTGAATGAAACAAAATTATACCTTTTTTTTATTAGATTGGAAAAAAAATTTTTTTTAGTGTGTGCTGCAGAATTTTAGGAATTAGTTTATGTGTGCCATGAGATGAAAAGCCTGAAAACTGCTGCAATGGGAGGTCCTTTGGGCCCTAGCACCAGTCACAGCAGGATGTCAAAGCGTTTCTGTGGGGTGAACACTCTGTGGCATCCTAAATTACCTTTCTGCACATGCTTTGCTATGAGATGTCCCTAGCAACGACACAGCAACAACAATTAGAGATTTTACCCTAATTGTTTTAGAGTGGGGCCTGGACATGAGTATAGAAAAGCCTCAAGAACAACAAAAGCCAAGGTTACCTTGCCTCCCATATAATGAAAAATGGCAGGTGCCATTTTTCTGAGTCTCAGGTTTTTCATTGGCAAAACGGGGATAACACTTATATAGACCTTGTTGCGTCATCCTGAGAATTAAATGAGATGATATATGTAAAAAGCTTGTGGTACAGTGCCCAGCACGCGTGCGCGCACACAGGAAAGAGCTCAACACTATGTAGTTATTTCGGGGCTTACTGCATGAAAGGCTGAAGAGGTGGATGTATGAGGCGGTGCCCTGTATTCCCAAATTCTGTGATACCCTTCCTTGGTGTGTGCTGGAAACACGTTGGCAATCCTCGGATTTCCAATCAGTTGCTCAGAACACCAGCCAAGATATACAAAGCTCCAGGTAAGTCCCAATGTGTTTCTCGGGTGCCATTTGACCTTAGTTCTGATCTGAGAGCCCCACCTTCTCCCAATCATCAAGGTGATGGAAAAGGCCCTGCGCTTGAGAAATCTTTCCTTTGATGGCAAACCTTGGACCCAAACCCCACATTTGGGCATCTCCTGCTCTGAGGCCCGTGGTTTTTGGACAGGCGGTGCTCTTCAAGTTTGAAACCGGCCCTATGTTCTCCAGATCTGGCGGGTGTGGTCCAGTCTGCACCTTTTCCTCAACGCACCGCACCCCAAAATGTGCTGTGGCCACACGCGGCGAGGGGAGGTGGAAGAGCTTGGCTTGCAGCAGGTCGGAGGGGTGCGGTGGCGAGAGCGCCCGGAGCGCGCACCCACTCGTACACTCCAAACCTGGAGCGCGAGGTGCGAGCGGAGTCCCACGCTCCTCTAGGAGCCGGCGAGCGCCCCGAGTTCCCCGCGGGCGCCCCAGCAGGGACCACCGGGATCTCACTCTGCGGCGCGCACCCCTAACCCGGCCCCGCCCCTGGCGGCCGTGAGTGGCGGGCGGAGCGCTAGGAGCGAGGCGCGCTGGGTTGTGCGGCGCCACCTCTCCCGGTGCCGGGGGAGGGACGGAGGGGCCGGAAGGGAGAGAGAGAAAGCCCGACCGGCCGGCTGGCGAAGAGCTGCATGCAACCGGTGGGAGGCCGGGCCGGCTGGGGCTGGGGCTCGGGCCGTCCCTCCGCGGGTCCCCGGAGGCGGCGGCTCTGAGCTGGCAGGCGGAGGGTTGTCTCCCGCGCCCGCCTGCCCGGCGCGGTCCGAGGATGCGGGGGGGCGATGCCCGGGGCCAGGGACGCGCTCTGTCACCAGGCGCTGCAGCTGCTGGCCGAGCTCTGTGCCCGTGGGGCCCTGGAGCACGACAGCTGCCAGGAATTCATCTACCACCTGCGGGACCGCGCCAGACCCCGGCTCCGCGACCCAGGTGAGTGCCGCCGCCACTGCCCGGCGCGGTCGGAGGGCCCTGGGCTGGGAGTTGGGGCCGCACCGGGGCCTGAGGCAGAAGAGCGGCGCGGACTGGAAGAAAGGGAGGGGGGTTTGCCCGCGAGCTAGAGGAGGAGATCAGGAACCGGCACCCCCGGGCCTGACGCCGGAACCGGGCGGGGACCCCGGGGAAGGCTGCGGAGCGGAGGCCGAGTCCAGGTGGGCTGGGGTGAGGTTGGAGGGACCACGCCCGCCACCTGCGCTACCAACGCTCGGGCTCCTGGGGGCGGCTCCGGGGCGCACAGCTCCGCGCCCTCTTTCCCTGGCTCTGCGCTCCGGGCCGGGGGCGGGGAGGCCGCGACGGCCTTGGAGCCCTGGGAAGGGGGCCGAGGCCCGAGGAAAAGTCTGGGAAGTTGAGAGTTGGGGACGGCCCGTGTGGCGACTGAATCCCACTGGGCGCTTTTCATCCTCGCGCCGAAGCGCCCATTTATTTCCCTTCTTTGGTCTGGGTGTAAAGGGCGGGGAGGGCTCTGTCCTTGGGGAGGGGACAGGGAGCCTCAGGTCCTGGGCATCCGGGCCTGAACCCGTTCCCAGCGTTCCGTGCCACCTCTGGGCACGCCTGGGTCAGTGGGCTCTCTGGTCAAGGCTTGTGCACCTGCAGTTATCCCCAGTGAAAGTTGTGAAGCTCCTAACTTTGGAAAGTTCATTTATTTTGGCATTTGCCCAATTAAGGCTGGAGAAGGGAGTTTTCGTGGAGCCATTTGCTTTCCCCAAAGGCTCTGGGTCTCCCACGTCTGACTTCTCATCCACTACTAGTTTCTGGCATACACAGTCCCTGTAAATATTTCCTTGAGATTCTACTCACCTGGAGAAAGTATTTTTTCAAATGTTCTCTCAGCCTAAATACTAAAAAAAAAAAAAAAAAAAAAAAAAAAGAAAGAAAAAGTAATTGTGATTTGATTGTTAAAAGAAGGGACAAAAAAAAGAAAATGGCCTTCCCCCTGATAGTCCTGTGTATAAAGTTTGAAAATGAGCTATTGCTGTGAAAATTATCCAGCACAAATATACCTCATTTTAAGCCAACCTGTTATGTAAAAATCCACTTCCCAAAGGATAAATTAGAGAATGGTTTGATTCATAAAGAGGTCCACACTGAGCTTGACTGAAAATAGCATTTCCTTGGGTAATATATTCAAAATGAGCCTGTGGGGGGTGAAGAGGACTCATCGGTTAAAAGTTTACCATTTATTTTTCCTACTCAAAGGCTTTTATTTCTATGGAAAATGAAAAAATGATTGTTCTCTATTGCCTGTGGTTACATTAATTAAGTTTATTGGATGATCAGTAATGTGTTATGTACGCCAAGTGGAGAATGAAGTCAAGAAATACTGTTGATCCCAAATGATTTCCCCAGAATTTTAATGTCCGGCCTTTGTTGGCGTGTTGTTGTATGTGACGTGCTACACAGACCGCAGGCGTGAGTGAGCGTGCCTCATGCCATGAACCAGGGGTGCAGGGTGAAGCCCTAAGTGGGGCAAGTTGGGTCCTTCAGCAGCTGGAAGGAGACAATTACTAGCATGTGGCATCCAAATCAAGCCCTAGTGTTGCTACGCCCCGAGTCCTTGCCTGCGACTGTGCCACGAGTGCCCATTGTTATCCCTCATAAGCGGTTGTTTTCAGCTTTTGTAGAAGAGAAGATGGATGAGGTCTCTTGCTGAGTTGCATGTTTCACATCTTTTTGGCGGATTTTATGCCTCTGTTCTTTTTCACCCACGAGCGGGATTCCATGTTCTTAGGTCTCCCTCAGCCCCCTCCACTGGGCAGCGCTTGAGGAAGAATCACAGGGAAAGTTGCTTACAAAAGACAAATCTGATGCTTTGGCTGAGAAACAGCCGTCGATAGGAGTATGCCTTCCTAATATCTGAGTTCTTGAAAACACTGCTCTGCTTTCTTAAACTATTGCACAGGGGATTTTGAGGCAGCCCCTGAGGATTATGGGCTTGTGTCAGGAAGTATCCTGCTTTTGAGGAAGGCGCTGCAGGGACTGTGAGTGAAAGGTGTGAGGAACGGAGGCTGAAGTTGACATCCTAAGTGTACCCTCTCTCGCAGGGCACTTCAGTTCAGGCCAGAGTTTTGTTTTCACTTTCCTCTCCTTGCTTACACTAATTCTTACATCAGGTGCATTTATCTCCCTCCCTCCAAAGCTGTTTGTACAAGCCAAGAGTGGCTTCCATTTCTGAGCTCTCAAAGCTGAGTGGCTGGAGTAGCTGCACAACAAACGCTGTGTATGGTGACTCTGCTGTTGTGTTGTGAACCAGAACCACCCGGCACAGCAGCCCTGAATGTGAGTCCCAGGAGAGAGCAGTCTATCTACAGCCGTGACTTCCTTTGCTGGGAAGGAACCACCTGGATGCCACGTTCCAGCTTTCTCTAATTTCCATCCATGGCTACCTAGTGGTGGCCAGGTTTTCTCAAGCTCAGTTGAGGAACTTTGGTTTTAAAAGGAGGAAAACACATGTAATTCCCTGTGGGCAGCACAGTGACACTGACTCTTGGATGTTTGTTCATGTTACAAGTGGATGAAGCCTGGCTTACAGGCCAGTGGGCATCGGAAGGGTGCTTCTCCCAGTGCTCTGAGGTGGGAGTATTGCCCCTGGTCTCTCTTAACTTGGTTAAGAGGGGATTTGATAAAGTGTGATTTTAAAAAATGAAGCTAAGTCACAACTGAAACTAGGATGCCTCACCCAGTTCTTCATCTGTACCAACTATAGAAAGTAAAGTGCTGACCTTTAAGCTAAAGGTGAGTACTTTTCTCCACAGAAAGACCACTCTTAGGGGTCTTTCAGTTATTTCATATACCGACGGGGGGGGCAAAAGTAGGTTTACAGTTCTTTATATGTCAAATAATATAATAATTAATAATAATATAAGAATGAACTGTGTTTTGCATACTCACACCTGTAAACCTCCTTTTGCCCCGCCCCGTATTGGCAATGTGGGACATGAACGTGTAAATCTCAGAGAATAGCCTTCATGGCTAAGGGAAGGGCAAGTGCAAAGGTCCTGAGACAGAGGTGTCCTTAATGTGATTCAAGGAAACACTGAGTTCAAGGGTATCTGAAACAGAGAGAAAAAGATGGAGAATAACAAGAAATGTGATCAAGAGTTTGAGGGGGAAGAGCATGTAGGGCCTTGTAAACTACTATATAGTCTTTGGTTTTTACTCTGAATGAGATGTGGCACCATCAGAAGGGCTTGAGCAGAGAAGTGGCAATACACTGGCTGCTGTGTTGAGAAAATACTGTAGAAGGTCATGGCTTGAAGACCGAGAAACATGTTAGGAGGCTATTGTAGTAATCCAGGCAGAGGACACAGCGGCATGGACCAGGGTCGTCTTAATGGAGATGGTGAGAAGGAATTGGAGTATGGACACTGAAGGCACAACATTAGGGTTTGTTGATGGAATGGATGTGAGGAATGAGAGAACAGAAGTTAAGGATGACGGCTCCAAAGCTTTTTGACTTAAGTATCTCAGTTTACTACAGAGAAGACTTCATGGGGAGCAGAGTTGGAGTGGGGAGGGAAATGAGGAGGTTCCTGACTTATTTTTTTTTAATTGTACTTATTGTGTGTTTAACAGTGACCTGAAGCATGTTTTCTTGAACATCACCAACGGTCTGTGCTAGGATTTTGTAAATGGGGACTTCATTCTCTCCCCTCAAGAGGGCCAGTTGATTATAGCATTTATTGTTGAAAGGTTTCTCCTTGTATGGAATGAAAAGCTGTCTTTAATTCTCACCCATTGATCTTGCTTATACTTTTTCCCCGTCAAAAACAATGTCTCTTCTGGGGGGTGGGGGTGAGGAGAGAATGTCTCTTCTCATTACACACCTTTGGCTGTTAGGAAGTAGCTATTTTAACTTTTCTCAACTTGTTGTTTCCACATCTGGAAAAGAGGACTGGATCATGGGACTTCTAGGTTTTCACCACATTTTATTATTTTCTTCTTAAATCTTTTCTTCTGTAGGCTGCCAACCATGTCTGTGCCAAGCATGTAATGTAGGCCACTTAATTTAATCCTCATAACATCTTCTAAGACCTTGCTGCTCAAAGTGTTCATCTGTGGACCGGCCCCATAGGCATCGTCAGGCAGCTTATTAGAAATGCAGACTCTCAGGACCCTGCCCAGACCTACTGCATATGATTCTGTGTATTAGCGAGAGCCTCAGCTGATTCATAGGGACATTGAAGTTTGAGGGGCATTGCTACGAGATTGATGTATCTGAATAAACTAAAGCTCAGAGAGCTAAGCTAGCCCAAGGCCATGGGTTCCATTTAAGAAAAGAGTTGAGCCTAAGTCAAAGCATCTTAGGTAAACACATCACACATACTAAGAGTGTAGGAATTATTGTCAGTGACAATTCTGTAGGTATTTTTCATCAGAGCCATCTTTAGACTCACTTTCTCTGTTCTGCACTTCTATATTGGATTTCATTTCTAAGTGTAGGTTAAGTTCTATGCAGTTTTAAGGATTCAGCTCAGTTTTTGGTTATGCATTTTTGAATTATATGAATTTGAATGATATGAAGTATTTGAGTTTTATGAATTATTCAGGATACTGGTTTTCCATTGACATTCCAGCTTTGTATTTCTAGAGACTTTTCTTCATTTTCTGGTTCACCTGGTCAGGGTGTGAGCAAGGCCTTAGGACACGTCAATGATGACTTCTTTTTCTAGATGGACGTTAACCCTATTCAGGAAAAGCTTTTTCTAAACCAGTGGTTTTCAACATTAGGAGCTTTACCAAACAAATAAGACAAAACAATTAAAACACTCAATTGGGATCTCTGCGGGCTGGGGCCTAGTATCAGTATTTTTTTACTTCCTCAGCTGATTCAAATGTGCAGCCAGCAGGAGGACAACTGCTAAGACCATCAAGTGGAGCATGAATGCACCCGACTCTGCTCAGCTTGCAAAATTAGGAAAGATGGTATCCAATGTCAGAGGTTTTGACTGTGGCCCTTGCCCCCTTACTACTCAAATCAACGAATTCTTAACTTTCTTTTGACATTATTATCCCAAACTTTTATTTTGCAGGCTCTTTAAAATTATCATGAGAATCTATTACGTTCACTCAGTTTGGGGGGGAGGGGAGGGTGGAGAAGGAGGGAAAGAAAGAACAAACTGAGAAAATCATGTCCAAATACTATTTCATTAAAAGGCCATAATGTGGAAATTTTATTAATGTCACATTATAGTAAATTAGAGTGAAGTAAACTCATTAGAAGATGTACATGTAAAATGATAATTAAATATAGTTTATAAGGGAAATTTTCCAAAATAATTACCAAGATTAAATATTAGCCTTAATTCACATTTTCACAGTAGTCCAAAGGAAACCTGAAAACACTGGATTTTTATGAATAGACATTGATGTGATTATGCACAATGGGATTAATTTTAAAAAATGAATGTTAATTGCAATCAGGAAATAGTCTTCTAAGGAATGAGTGGCATCTTAGATGCATAATATGTGAAGATCTAATTTACATTTACTTCAGTGACATTTTGGAGCTTCTTCATAAATATTTTATTTAAACAAGTATGTTTTCATCTCCGTGGGATTCCTCTACATGGACCATCGCGTGGTGTAGTCATGAGGCAATTGTCAAAAGGGAGAAACAAAAGCAAACCATGGTAAAGACTTCACAGGCAGCCCTGTGACCAGCTGCCTCTTTTAGAATAAACAATCAAAAGCACAAACTTTTTGATGTGGACTAAACTCTCACAGAAAAATTAAGCTGACACCTCAGGAACATTACCCTGAAATTCTCTATTTTCTAAAGCAGATAGGCATTGCTTTCACTGGAAAAGCATATTGGCATTTTTGCATTTGTGTGTGCACATGTGCTTTCCCATATATTTGGCTTCAAAACAAACAAACACTTCATAGTTCTTTCTTAACTGATTTACTTGCGGGAACTAACAAGTTCACATGCTATCATGTTGGAGAAAGGGGAGGAACTAAGTGAGAGGCAGAAGTGGGAAAGCGGTCTCATTTTTTAAGGGATAAGTTGGAGTATTTCTACTTTCTAAATGAAAGCACAGTTTCAGCCGTAAAAGTGCTCCGTGGCTGCTGCTTTTAAGCGTTTCATCGGTTGGCTGTGGGAACGGCTTTAAACCAAAGCAATTCTCAGCAAGTAGGTTTTGCAGATCTCCTTGAAATAGTCATCCTGTGCATGTACTTTATCACACGAAAACTTTTATATCAACATCGATAGAGTTGCATCTGAAAGAAAAATAAATGAACTCACCCAGCAAATCAAGATGACAAAATGGAATAGGCAAGAGCTTTGGAGTCAGAATCTGATCCTGCACTTACTAGCTTTGTGACCTTGAGCAAAATATTTAACTCTTCACTTTATTCATCTGTAGAGTGGGAGGGGGTGGCTGTTGCAGCACAGTGCCTAGGGCAGGGGTGGGGAATGTAGAGTGGCGGGCCATATAAAGCCCGGGAAATCATTTGGTCTGGCCCTGCCAAGGCATTAGGGGTAAATTAATTAACTGTTTGCCCAAATACAGCAGGATAATATTTTAGTTGATAATTTTGTATGGCTTGCTAATGTTGTTATAAATATCCAAGTGGCTGTTGGTGCCAAAAAGGTTCCCCAGCCCCCAGCCTAGGGTAAGTGCTCAATAAACTGAAATTGGTGGTAGCAGCATCACCTGTCCATGCTTCCTCTCAGCTGTGTCCATGACGTGCATGTTTCATCGATTTGTAATCATTCAGAGACAAAATTTTCTATTCTACATTTTGTAAACTTGGCATTTTATTAGAATGTATTAGCTGTATGCTCCCGGGTAAGTCAATTTCTGTGTCCTTGTTTTCTCATCATTAAAATAGATTACTAGTTTCCAGATAAACTACAGAAAGCCCAATTTAATTTGAATTTCAGATAAGCAACAGATAATATTGCATGGGACAATACATATATTAAATAATTATGCTTGTCTATCTGAAATTCAAATTGAACTGGGCATCTTACAGTTTTATTGGCTAAATCTGCCGATCCTCTATTAGTACCTATCTCATAATGTGTGAAACACCATAGTAACTGGCACATAGCAAATGCTCAATAATTATTAACCATTATTCCTATTATAATTTTTCCATAATGAAGAATTATTGTGCAGTTATTGTGATGACAATATATATTCCAGAGAGTAAACAGTTTTTGTAACTATTTTGGGGAGGGGGTTTCTAGATTCTAATTTTTCATTACTATTAATAATCTAATAAAATAGTAATATGCAAATTAACCATCACTCCGAGACACATAAGCCATGCCCACCAGCCAAACCTCACCCATCAGCCAATCAGAGTGGGCATATGCAAATTAACCCAGCCAAGATGGCAGCCAGCCGCCACAAAGCTAGAGCAAATAGGAGGCTTCCATTGCACCAGCGATGGAGTTGAAACTGCCTGCCGGCCAGGCCTCTGCTCAAGGCAACAATGTTTCAATTATAGAAGATAAATAAACACCAGGAACCTGATTCCAGCCAGCCTCGCTGGGACCTTGGGTCAATGGGAGCTGTGGGCATCCTGAAAACTGCCCTCGGCCTCTCACTCAGCCTGGCCACACCCCTATGGAGTGAGGGTCCCCACTGGGGGGCTTGGCTAGCCTGCAAACAGCCATCAGCCCCTCACCCAGGCTGACCAGGCATGCCAACAGGTGGACATCCCCCGAGGGGTCCCAGACTGCGAGAGGGCACAGGCTAGGCTGAGGGACCCCACCTCCCCCAAGTGCACAATTTTTTGTGCACCGGGCCCCTAGTATTTTATATTTATGGTATCCTACTCCCTTTTGGGAAATTTTCTTAATGATAAATGATCAACAATGGGCTCAAATTGCTTTCCAGTAGATTGATGCCATTAAGCCCTGCTACATGCCAACAGTAAACCCACTGGCATTAGGTGGTGTAACGTGAACTTAAGGTTGCTATTTAACAGGAAATGTGTTTCTTTACAAGGGCATATGTACGGCCGTTTCCTTGTACTTTTAAAGTAGCTACCTCATTGTTGTTTTAATTTGTACTTCTTGTAGGTAGAATTGAATATATTTAATATTTTAAACCTACTTGTATTTCCTCTTATGTAATTTTTCCATGTTTATTCTCTACCATATTCCAGTTTAGTTTTTGGAGAATCTAATGTTTTTCTTACTAATTTGCATTACTTTAAAATATAAATATTCTGTTACATTAGCTCATAGAAGGAACATTGTATAGTGAATGAATTCAGATTATCTGACTATATCAATCTATCATAGTAATTAAACTGCCTTTAAAAATTTTAGGGGTGCATCAGGAAACAGGGATTCATTGTAGGATTGTTTTTGTTTGTGGTTTTTTTTTTTTGTTTTTTTTTTGAGGGGAGGGTTAAGCTTTAATTGAACAATGTTGAGAATTAGAATTTTTCATTTTCTGCCCCTAATGGCAAAGAGATGAAAACTAACACACTGTAACATTCTTTCCGTTGCAAAGTGCTGCTTTAATCTATAGGAAATATGAAAACAATTTGTCGTTACGTAACTCAGATATCTTTTTCCTTTATGTTTTCTCTCCCTCTTTCAACTCTTGTCCCTTCCAGCACTTATGTAACCTTTACTCTAGTCACTCTGATATGACCACTCTTTTTAAATTATAATTAAGTTAAAATTTTAAAAAATGTGTTAAGTGCCTCTTAAGTAGCAGGTACTAAGTTAGGCATCGGAAATTCAGAGATACATTAGACATGCCTCTTTGGAATTGAGATAAGATAATATTTATAATGAATAAAATGAAGGGAAGAATGGAGATACGTGCTGGAGACAGTGCCGGAAAGAGGAGAGAAGCAATTCGCTGACCGAGCGGGTCTGCAGAGGTTTCCTAGAAAAGTTGATTCTTGGGTGGAGCACTTTGCCTAGAATGTGTGGGTGGGAAGGACAGTCTAGGAACTCAGAAAGGCCCTAAGACAGGAGGGAATGGATCTTCGGTAAAAGCAAGTGGAGTGTGTGTTGGGGCTGTGGAGGGATGAGTCTGTTTTGGTAGACACTGGTCAGATCGTGGAAGTTCTTGCATGCCGGTGTCCAAGTTCCACGGAGGACTTGGGCGAGAGCACTGCCATGCAGAAATCTTGAAAGAAATACAACTTACTGTGATGAGCCCAAAGGATCCATTCTCAGCAAAGCACTGCAGGAGATTTTGGGAGGGGGGGGAGTTCTGTGGGAAGTGAGCTTGAGTGGGTGGAAAGGACGTTCTTCCTGTCCAAGGGAAGGTCCTGACAGATTGGAATCATGGAATGGGGGATTACCTATTTTAGATCCCCAATCATGTCACCTTGAAACACAAGTATAATTACCTCATTGAGTTGTAAATATTACCTTTCGCAAGTTTAGTCGCCTGGTTCAAGCATCTGGGCCCCAGATACAATTTCAGACTATGCCAACAGTGACATCTTGATTCTTTGCCTGGTTGTGGAACAATGAAAAACAACATATTTAGTAACATTGAAACGACTCAGTTTGTGGATATGCACAGTCTGTTTTTTCTGATGATGTAGGCTTATTACCAGAAGGGGACCTGGCCTGGAGTAGGTCTGCTTTGGGCTGGCGGCTAGTGCGTGGGTTCCTGACTTTGTGAGAAAAGTGAGATGAAGGGTTTCTGTTTTCGTTTTAAATTGTAAGAGATAACAGCACTGATGTGATGGGAATGATCTAGGAGAGAACAGAGACGCATGATGTAGGATAAGGAGGGGAGGATTGCTGGAGCAATGTCCTTGAATGAGTATTTGGATATCCTTCCTAGGAGTTCAATGAAGAAGTCTAGAAATGCATGTGTACATTTAGGGACAATCAGCATAAACGTGATATTTAAAGCTGAGAAACTAGGTTAGATCACCAACAGGCAAATGAGGATTAAAAAGAAAAGAAGGCAAGCAACTAGTTAGAGGTTAGGGAGATGAGAAGGGACCAACAAAGGAAATAAAGAATCGGCAAGCCCATGGGAGGAAGATCAGGATGGTGGTGTCCTGGATGTGGAGAAAGTATTCCTGAGAGGAGAGAGGGATCCCTTTTGTGAAATGCAGCTGGTAGATCAGGTAAGAAGAGGACAGAGAAACGACCATTGCCATTAGCAACACACAGGTTCCTTGGTGACCTTGAATTGAGTGATTTTGGAAGAGAGGTGGGTGAGCTGAGTTGGCGAAAGTCTGACTAGAATCTCTTCAAGAGAGAACAAGAGAAGTTGAAGAAAGAATGTACTTAACTTTTTTTGAGTTTTGTTGTGAAAGAAAATAATAATTCAAAAGATGGTTTTTAAAGAACAAAATAACTGCATGTTAAAAGTGATACAGAGAATTGAACTGCCTGAATGGTGTGCTTGAGTAGGTGGAGTTTTCAACAGTTTGTTTATTGTCAAGGAGTCGGAGCAGAATACACAGGCCCAGGTAGGTAGATATGGTTTGGGGATCTCACAGAAGTTTGTCCTCTGATTGCTATTCCATTATAGGTGAGAAAGGAAGCAGCAAGGTTATCAGCTGAGACTGAGGATGGGGTAGGAGGTGATGGAAAAGAAAATATAAAAAGGTCTGATAGTCCAGGAGGTAGAAGAGTGAATGGATTAGGGAGGTGGAATATGTTTGCCAGGCAACCTTAAGGACCCTCTTGAAGTTGATGATCATGAATTTAAAATGAAATTCCCCACCATAGGACAGCCCTGTTTGTGTGGGCATGGAGAAACAGGAGATTGTGTCTGAGCAGGGTCGTGCTTATGTATGACAATGAAAGAGTGGCAAAGAGTTGAGGATGTATAGATGGCGTGATTGGTTTGATTGACACTGAAATTTTATCTGAGTAAGGAGAGTAAAGTGGACATGTGGGGGTTAGGGATAGTCCAAGGTGATAGGATTGTAGGCCCTCTGGGCTGGGGTGCTTCCTGAGAATGCAGTGAAGAGGAGGGGACCAGAGAGTATGGAAGAGGTACAGCTATTGGATGGTCAGGTCTAGGGTATGATCATGGGAGTGAGGCCCTAAGTTAGGTTGGAAGACAAATTACTGAAGGAGACAAGAAGAAGAACGGAAATACCAGAGTTTTGGAAGTATCAAATTAACCAAAAGTTAAGAAAAAAGTAGTGTTGGAGAGAGTGACAACAAGCCAGAAATGGGGTGTGGGAGTGACCTGAAGAAGAGTAGGTGTCCATGATGAGGTTGGGTATCTGTGGTGTAAGGGCTGCACTCAGCCAACATGAAATTCAAAGCTGGGGAATCTCAGAGAAAACACTAGAAGGAGTAGACGATTAGTATTTGTCTAAGCAGAGGTGTTGAAGGAATGCTTTAAGGAAATGGAGTTGAAGAAGAGGAACTAGATATAAAAATATTCAACAGGTAAAATAGTGCACTGAAATGAGTGGAGGGATCCTGATTCCCAAATTTTTGGCACAAGCACCTGGGAGTATGGTCTTACCGGGTTTACTACAGGAAGTCTGGCATGTTTTGTGGGAAAGTAATACTATTGACTTGGAATACTTTAAGTTTGAGGTTGTATATGAGATCCGATGTAGATGTCCAGGGAAGTTAACTGCTGGAACCACTGGGAAGAAGTTACTGGAAATCAGAGAGTGAGAAGTGATTGAATTCTAAGGCCACTTGTAAATTAAAGGGTTTTGGAAAGTTATTCTCCATCCCAGCTAGGCAGCAGAATCAATTGGGGAATTTCTGAAGATGCAAGTGCCCTTTCCCTAGAGTGATTAAATCAGAAGCCTCTGGGCTGACACCTAACATATCTTGCACATGAGTCTAGTGTGCAGCCAACATTGCAAATGACATGCATTTATGGCCTTTATGAGTGGATGTTACTTTTACAGCCCCATTGTCAAAATAAATGCTCTACCCATTTGTTTAAATTTGTTATAAAATATTAGGCAGGAAAATCCCAGCACAAAAATGCATTTACTATCTGTCATTGATCCTTATTTTCTTACCAGAGTGGGAGGTATCTCAAAGTATTAGTAAGTACGGCTGCTGTCGGTGCAACTAAAAATAAATTCTGTATAAAATTTAGCTGAAAGATGTAACTCTAGCATCCTGGCACTAAAAACGTGGTCTTCTTTATTGCTAGGCTTGTAGTACTATGATTACGATTTATTTTTAATTTAGGGTAACCATGCTGTAAATGCACTCTGTAAAAATTCTAAGGAGGCTGTGAACTTAGACAAGAACATGCTTGCTTGATTCCTGTGGGCCGACCCTCATTCTTGCCAATATGTTCACTTCCTGTCAGAAAAATCTGGGAAACAAAGAAAGAGGGGCCACATTAGAACCGCATGGAACACTTTTCAGAAAATCTTAGGTCAAACATATTTTCCCTTCGGAATTTTTTTCAAACAATATGGGTGTCAATAATATGGATGGCATAGCTGAGCCAGCTATGAATGCTTCCCAAATTATTTCAGAGGGAATGAGAGAACGTTGTTTGCTTTTCTTTAATCTGTTCCACTGCGGCCGCTACTTTAGATTTAATGTCACTGTAATATCCTGAATTTATAGGTCATCCTTCTTCCTGGGCTTTTAAAGTGCTTTGTGTGAATTACTTTAATTTTCAGGGAGTTAAAATTCATCATGTGATGGAATACCTTTCAGAGAGAGTCTACAAAGAGAACTAGAAAATCCCCCACGTGCTGCTTTTTGCCTTCCAGCTGCTGTGGATAGAATCACCCATTGATCCTAACTCCACAACTGCTTTAGAGCCCATTTATGTGTGGATTTCTCTAGGCTTCTCGTGGGGCATCTAATCCCCAGAGGCTCAATTTGAGAGGATCTACTCTGAAGGCCCATAAAGATTAAAATAGAAGCTCTTTTTCATTACATTGGTTTTATGACCTTTTAATTTTCATATTGTCTTACACTTTAGTGACTCAATCACCACTCTCTTACCAGTGCCTTAGAACGTGGGAATTGGGAAGTTAACTTGGACAGATTCACAAACAAGAGCTCCACCATGTACGCCTTCATAGTAAAGGGCGATGGTTCAGGGCTATGGACAGCCATTGGCTTTGATTAGGGAAGCTCTTGGGGAGCAGCAGGTGGTAAATAGTGGCCTTAGTCCTGCAGCTAAGAACATGAGGAAATGTCAGAGGACCAGAGTTAGCTTTACACTAACTGGTTCTTTTTAAAAAATATATATTTTTATTTTTTATTTAAAAGAGGAAGGGAGAGGGAGAGGGAAAGAGAGATAGAGACATCAATGATGAGAGGGAATCATTGATTGGCTGCCTCCTGCACGCCCCCTACTGAAAACCAAGCCCACACCCAGGCATATGCCCTTGACCAGAATCAAACCTGTGTCCCTTCAGTCTGCAGGCCTACGCTCCATCCACTTAACCAAGCCAGCTAGGGCAACACTAACTGGTTCTTTAAATGTTCAAGAACTAGTTTCATTAAAGATATTAAAATAATAAATTTCAAATATCTGTGGATTGTATATTGTCTGTATCTACTCTTTTTGCAAAGCCTCATGCTAATTAAACTAACATTCCTATAATATACTGAATGTGACATAGAAGTCATTAAGTAAAACTTACTTTATTTTACTTTTTCTCGTAAAAAGGCATCTATTTGGCTTTTAGTACAAAATGACTCAGAGAAACACAGAAAGAAAATGTACAAGCCAGTTATTGAATTTTAAAAAATCCCCAATAGACAAATCTCAGTCACATTTCCCTGTCCTCGGTCCAGATTAGGAAACAGAAAGCTACAAACCCACCAATATCTATCCCTTTGAAGAGATAGTTTTTAAAAAGGAAAGAAAGTAAAGAAGAATAAAACAACAGTCCCTGAAATCTGGCAGGTGGTTTTCAGAGGCTCCTGTCCTCTTGCCTTAGTCACCCTGTGAAATGAGGTAACTGTGGCCACCGCGTCCTTGTTCCTTGATCTTCATATGAAGGTAGGATGTTGGTAAATAAAACTTATTTTAAACTGATCAACAGAACAATAAATAAAGAAGACTTAGCAGGCATACAATTTTACCTTTCAGAAATGAAGCAATATTTAAATATATAGAACCAAGATTGTTAAAATTTCAGAAGTTAGAAAAATCAGAATTATAAAGGGAGATTACCACACTTCACTAATAATCTGACACTTCAAATAGACACATAAACAGAGGGTAGAAAATTGTCATTAAAAGTTCGATTTTATGAAATACTTAAGGAATTTTCTACTCACCAAGAGAAAAATCATGTACATAGGATATTTCAAAAAGGTATTCACTAGCATAAAAGGGGAACTGATCAGGCCATGTGTATGGGCCATATTTCATTGACCATAATGCAATGAAATGATCAATGAATGAGCAACAAGAAGCAACACCACCAAAACCCTATACGCCTAAAACTTGAACTCTTTCGGAGATAGCTTCAGTAAAAAAATAAATACATAAAAATAAAAAATCAGAAATGGAAACTGAAATTATAGATATTGAAAATGCAATGGAAATAAGAGTACATATATCAAAACTGTAGAGTGCAGCCAAAACTATATTTAAGTGAAAATTCATAACTTTAACTTAACATGGTACATAAACAGAATGATAGAAAATAAATAAATGAGGCATTAAATTGTGGAACCTAGAAATGGAAAAATAAAGTAACCCCCAAAAAAATGTAGGAGTAAAGAAAGCATTAGTGATACCAAAAGATGAAATTAATGAATTAGAAAGTGGAGAACAAACAAAACCAAGGTATGTTTCTTTGAACTGTAAATAAATAAATATTTTGCTATTCTGACCAAGAAAAAAAAAATGTGAGAAAGCAAATATAAAGCAAAAGGGATGAAAAAAGGAATATCATAACCGATGTAGAAGAGTTTTCAAAACTTGTATTAAGAAAATGCTATATATGCCAATGATATCTCCATGCAAATTGAGTGGAAGGCATAACCATCTCAGAGCAGATATAAAAATATCTAGAACACATTATAAGCTTGTACAGGTCAGCTTATCAGCATATCAGTAATGCAGCATCCTCTCTTTTGTTGGAACTATGATAGTTATTGCAAATTTGTTTTAAATTCTCTTTGCAGAAAGAAGAAAAACATTTTAAATTAGCATAAGAAATAAGTAATAGTCACAAGCACTTCCACTACCCAAAAAGAATCACTTATTTATTAAAAAAAAACCAAAAAACTAGAATTGAAATTGCTAAATGTAGGCTATTACACATTACATATTTTAATATAAAATTATCAAGTTGTCTCTGTAGAGGCTTAACAATTCACATATTTTTAAAACTATTCCACAACACAGAAAAATATAGAAAACTTCCCAATTCACTTTATAAGGCTAGGAGCATACCAATATTAAATCTAACAAAGACAATAGGGAAATATTTTTTAAAATATTTATGCACATAAAAAATATCAAGCACATAAGTACCCAAATTTTATGTTAAATAATAGTAAAATAAGTACAGTTTTGTATTAAAATAATGATGTGCTATAAGTTTGTAAGGTTTATTTCAAGAATACAAGAATGGTAAAGCACTAGGAAACCTGTTATCACAATGATAAGTTTTATTTTGTTGTTGTTGATGTATACAATGTGTTTTAATTTTTGACCATGTTTATACAAAATAAGTAACATCAACTTTGCAGATTTTTCTCAATTTCCAGCCATTCCCTTATATTTAAAAAAAATAAGTTTTTGAGACATCTTATGTCAAATGATTCATCCATTTTAAGTTTACAATTGGGGGATTATTTAATAAATCTGTGAAGTTGTGCAAGCATCCTTATAAGTCACCTGAAGATTTCCTTCACCCAGCAATATCCCTCATGTTCATTTGAGGTTAATGTGGTTGAGAAGGCCACTGATTCACTCTCTGTCTCCAAAGATTTGCCTGCCCTGGACATTTCATACAAATGGAATCATATCGCATGTGGTCTCTTTTGTGACTCTCTTCTTTCACCGAGACACTGTTTTTGAGGTCCAGCCATGTTGTAGCCTGTGTTATCAGTTCTTTCCTTTTTATTATGATGAGTCTTTCATGATCCGGATATGCCATATTTTATTATCTATTCACCAGTTCATGGACATTTGGATTGTTTACAGTTTGGGGGCTATTACTGCTGCAAAGAAAATTCAGTTGCAAATTTTTGCATGGACATATGTTTTAATTTCCCTTGGGTACATACCTATCAGTGGAATTTCAAGGCCATATGATAACTCAATGTTGAACATTTTGAGGAACTGCCAAACTGCTTTCCGAAATGGCTGCACTATTTTACATTCTGAACAATAGTGTATAAAGGCTCCCATTTCCCTGTATCCTCACCAATATTTGTTATTATCTATCTTTTTTATTATAGCCTTTTTAGTGAGTGTGAAATGGTGTCTCACTCACAATAATAAATTTTTAGAGAAACAATCATCTTAAGTGATGTCCAAAAGTCATCTGATAAGATTTTACATTATCCTTATAATAACTTAGGAAACAAAGAAGCCACTACCTTAATAAGAATGCTGGTGTGATGATGATGGTGATGATATAGTAAAAATCGATTATAACTATTAACAACGATGATGATGGTACATAATAGAACTCAATCCCAGATGCTGTTCGAAGCTTTTTATATCATAACGCATTTAACACAGCAACCTTGCAGTAGGTTCTAGTGTTATCTCCATTTTACAAAGGAGGAATCCAAAGCTTATGCAGATGATGTGATTCATCTGACTCACAGCTAGTAAGTCATGGAGCCAGAGTTTGAATACAGGCATTGGGGATGCAGAGTCCAACCCCTTAATCCTTACACTGCAATATGGAGACTAGGCCCTCAGTGCTGATTGATCATTCTTCTATCACTTGGCCTCTGCCTTGCCCCTTTCCCACTCATCTTTAACTCCACTCCTACTCTCAGCTCGCTGCAGATAACTGTACTTCTCATTTCTTAGAGAAAATAAAGACTATAACCCCTCTCCCCACCCCACCCTCCAAAAAAACCCCTAATGGAACAAAGTAACATGGCAATATAGTGTTTGGTAAAGGTGGCATTTCAAATGAGTGGGGGAGAAAGTGAATTACTCAGTAAATGGTGTTGGGATAATTGGCTATTTGACTAATTATTGTATTTATCATGTGTTTTGAATTTTAAAAATAATAAAACCATTAAAATTCTAAAGGATGATAAAATAATGTATAATCAGGCTTTTCTGTGTATGACAGAAAAGCATAATCACGGTGGCTTAACACAGAAGGTACATTTAAAAAATTCTCTCATGTCAGTGGACCTAGAGACAGGCTGCCCAGGTCTGGGAGGCTCCAGGCCGCTGTAAGACCCCGGTTCCGCGGACTTTCTATTTTGCCTTCTTGAGTGCATGGCTTCTCACTCACTGTCACCTCATGAGCTGAGGTGGCTGCTGGAATTCCAGTGCTCACATTTACGTTTCTCAGAGAGATCAAAGTCCCCACCTCCAACCCGGTTTTCACTTCACATCCTAAGTAACCTTTCTGGAAGTCCTATCCCACACTGTGCTCTCCTCTCATCGGTCAGAGTTTAGTCACATGGCCGTACCTCAGTGGAAGGAAAGTTAGGAAATTGAGTCTTTTGGCTTATTATCTTGTTTTTCCGAACACAGTTTAAATTTCAGGGTATTTTTAATTTGGGAAAAGTAGATATTGGGTGGCAACTACCAGTCATATTTTAGGTAGATGAAGCATTTCTGAGTGTGATCCCAAAGCCAACAATTGTCATAGACAAGCTTGACGGAGTTTGATGAACACAACAGCGACAGTTTTTTTTTTTCTTTTGCAAAAGGCATTATAAGCGAAATGAAGGCAAACAACAAAATGGGACAGAATAGTCGCCATGAATGACATAATTAATTTTCTTAAAATATAAAGAAATACACTAATCAGTAAGAAACTTGATTGTGCCTTTTGAAGAGAAGCTATTAATTCTTCTGTTCTCCTTTAAATGCACAATAATACATCATGGACAATGCTTAATCTTATGTATACTTTTCAAAGAAAAGCCATGTTGATCTTTTAGTCAGAGGGGAGTGTTTTTTGTTTTGGATGTAGACATTCTAGGCTCATCAGTTTAATGCTTCTCTGTATTAATACATGTATGGTGAAGGCTGCACGATTCAGGAGAGACTCAGCTAGATTACCTGAATGCTCAGTTAACTCGTGAGAGTCATCTGCTTTCAGATTGCTAAGAAGATGAAATCAGCAGCCATTCTCAGTTCAGTGCTTTATCAGGAAGTGAATGAAAGTGAAGCAAACCATTAGCTGTCATATTTCTAAATATTAATAACTGAATTTCAAACCCCAGAAAAAAAGCTTCACTTGTTTTTAGTGGTTATTATAGCCTGGGATGTTTTTACCCGAGGTCAGGACTTGGGGACGCTGGGAGGGGGCACTGTTTCTCGCTTGATTACTTAGACAACAATAATTCTTCCTGGCTTTCTCTTAATATCTTTTGATTAATAAGCAATTTGGAGCCAAGTGGATTTCAGTTATTTGGTATCCTTGGTAACCACTGTTAGATGATGAATTGGATCAGTTAAAATTAATTTCTTGTGAAAATCTTTCATGAGAAAATATTGACTTTGATGTTTAGATGTACAAGAAATGCAGGGGTGTGTGCGTGTGTGTGTGTGTGTGTGTGTGTGTGATATCATACGTGGAGACTATTTGTAGATAAAAACTACAAAACCTTGTAAATTTATAAAATGGGGATGAAGGAAGGCTATAAGGGCTTCCTGCCTTTAAGGGCTCTGCTTTTACCTGAAGAGAAGGGACTTCTATAAACGAAGGAACCTGACGTATAATGGCCACTACGTGAGCTTTTGTTCAGCGAGAGGAGTAGCCTTTCTTCCCTTGCAAAATTTGTGAATGCTGTCATGACAAAGCTATTTTATTGTTATCAAAGTTTGGAAAAAGACAGAGAACATTTTTTTTTGTTCCAGTATAAAATAACCCAGTATATATTTTAGCTCCAGGCACATTCTTATGTCAATTTAGGAAGCGTTTTCCTTTGGTCACAATAGGTACCTTAGGTGAGGCCCATATCTATGACAAGTCATGCATTTCTGGAAATGTACACTCTGGGGTATTGCTAGAGCATGACAGAACCCTTTCTGGACTGTGCAGCCTGGGCTGGGTCTGATGGTTGGTGAGGTAGCAGTACAAACATCCTCACATTTAGAGCCTGCAGCAAAGGGTGGGCCAGAGCAGCCCATTGTACTGAGGTGCCCTGGGTCCCTGCAGCCACACATTTTCCTAGAGGGGGCCGGTGAGGTGCTGCTTTCAGTTCCAGGTGGGATTTTGGCTGCTGCTGACTTCAGGATATTTTCGTTGCTCTCCGAGGAGCAATAAGATAGAGATTTAAAGTGGAAAAGCAGGGCCTGAGCTATAACAGGGTGAATCACAGTGTTATTTATAAGATTAGCTGCTTAGAACTTTTTACCACCAAATCTCCTTTGCTCTACAGTTAAATATTCCCTAAATGAGTACTTCCAGGGAATGGCAAATATCCTTGGCAGCCCATGTAAACTGAGTGCAAAGACTGCCTCACCATCTAATAGTTGTATAACTTGGGGAGAGTTACCTCATTTCTTGGCGTCTCATTTTTTTTGTATCTGGGCAAAATGAAGATAATAATGTTTATAGGGGAACTGTAAGGTGAAAATGACATTATGGATTTGGGACAGGGCTTGGCACTTAGAGCTCAATAAATGTTAGTTCCCTTATTACTCCTCTTGAGGAAAGGTTTTTCTGAGTTAAAAAAAAATCTGTGCAAGTGACTCTTACCCCATCCTTTTATTTTGCTTTCTTTTATTTCTTCCATTAATCTCCCTTCTTGTTTTTTACTCACCTTCTGATACTCTGCTATATTGTTGTTTTCTCTTCTCTAACTTCATTTTATCATCCCCTCTTGCTTCATTTTATCCTTCAAACTTGTTATGAGCCCTTTGCTGCTGCTTTTCGTAAGTGATAATGTCTAGCTATTCATCCACTGCGTTTAACAGAAAACTCCCATATTCTGGGCGCTGTCCTTGGTGCTTGACTTGTGATGAGAAAGGAATGGCCCCTGTCCTCAAGATTACCGCCTAGTAGAGGATATAGATAAGTAAACAGGGAATTATAATGTAATGCAGTAAGGGAAAGTGTGGTGTGTTAGGGAAGCTCATAGGAGGGTTACCAAGCTTGAACTTTGTGGGAGTGGTATCAAAGACGGCTTCCCCAGAGAAGGAATAAACAAGCTCTGACACGTTATAGAAGTGAGAGTTCAAGCAAAGCATTCAGACAAAGAGTTTTTTTCGTGGGTATGGGGGTGGGGGGAGGGACATATAAAAAGTCTTGAATATTTGAAGTGGTCCATGACATTAGGGAGCCTGAAGGAGTTTAGGGTAGGTGGAGCTGAATTTGGGAATTAGAGTAGTGGATGGTTACATGATGAGAGAGAAAGTCAGAAAGGTACATGGGATCTTGTGGGCCATATTAAGAATTTGGATCTAATCCTGAAGGCAATAGTTATATGTTTTATGGTAGAATCCATCTGGTATATAGTAGGAGGGAGTTATAAAGGAAGTGTGAGGCTTTTGATTTAGGCAGCTAATTCATACAGAATATTGAAGAAGGAGAAGGTTGAAGGAGTGAGAGAAACTGAGTTGGGTTTTAGAAATGTGTGTTTGAGGTGTATAGTAGTTGTAACTGTGTGTTGAAATAAAAAGCATTTTCAAATTTTATTTTGAAATTATGACAGCGATTCTATATGTCATTCTCAACTGTTTTATTGGTGTGTGTGTGTGTGTGTGTGTGTGTGTGCATGCATGCATGAGCACATGTGTGGTTTTCTTCCCCCATGATTCTGGTCTTTCTGCCTGTTCGTATATTTTGGTGTGCATAGTTGGGTAATGATGGCTCAATTACATGTACCCAAGAGGGATCAAAGTGAGTCCCATGGTCAGAAACAGGGGCTGTTGGTGATCCCAAGAGAAGTATATGAATCAGGGTTTAGGGTTGGGGTAAGTGATAGGTAAAGTCTTATCTTGGCTAAACTCAATCTCCAAGATGAGAGATGTCTCTAAATCAGCTAATTTCATTGAAGAAACAGCCATGGCTTTGTTATTGCTGAATTTTTCCAAAATGTGTGGAGTCTATTTTTATTTCTGGCTTGTATGCCCTTTGAGATAAAGTTCCATAAGTGTATTACATGCAGGGCTATGTAGAACTGTCTTTGATCTGTCAGACCCTAACTTCTCTTTTGCTTCCAGTGGAGCCCTCTCATTCTGGTCTTTCAGGATTTGTTGACCAAATCCACCTTTCTGTAGTTTACAGCAGTTATGAATGTATGATTGATCATACCTCTATTAAGTTCATATTTTCACTGTGTTAGTTGTTTGTTTCCTTTCTCCCTATACTGCTGTGCTCTTGTCTCCATCACTACTCACGTTTTCCCTTTCTTCACCTCTCACAACTCACCTGGTGTGAGGAATCGTACCTGACCTTGAACTTCTGAGGCTGATGCCTTATAGTGTAAATGGAGGAATGAGGAATCTTCCCTTACAGGATACAGCAACCACAGAGAAGGCCACCTTCTCAGGAAACCTAGCAGTGGTTTCTCAGCCCCTTTCTCAGGTCCAGGCCCCTCCACTGACAAACGTAATTTGTTTTGTTTTGTTTACATCTCCTGTTACACCAGATTCCTCCCATTGATTTGGGAGAGCATCCTAAAGGGTCTTGCAGTCCACAGGAGTGAAGAAGGCTCAGTGATCTAGTAGCTTCATCCTGGCCTTGTAAAGTCCAGGGCCATGGGCTGGAATTAGTTCTTGGGAGACCAGGCTTCACAAAGTCGCCTGGCAAAGTGTACACGGCTTCTGCTCCAGTCTGGGCGTGTCCTTGGCCTGCCAGCACTGCTCCGGCTGTCCTTTCCTGATTTGCCAACCTCTGGACTTTGCCCATTGCTTCTCCAATGGCATCTCTCTTCACAGCCACACTGCTCACAAATTAGCTTACAGTGGCTGGGTTGCTTCCTCATCTTCTTCAATTTGTACACCCACCAGCCCTCTGAGGCTGCTGTAACTGAAGTCACCAGTGACCTGCTAATTGCTAATCCTAGTGGCCACATTTCAGTTATTGGAATGCTGCTGCTCTTGAAATGGTGATCACTGCTTCCTACACTCTTAAATTTTGCAGTGCCGGATCCAGTTCTTTTTCCCTTTCATGGGTTTTTCTTCTGCTTGCACCTTAAGTGTCGGTGTTTCTTAATTACTTTGCATGGCCACTGCTTTTCTCATTTTTTGCACTTTCCCCCAAGTCTTCCCCTGCACCAGCCCCCAATACTCTGATAATTCCAATCCACGTCTCTGCCCAGACTATGTTGAGCTTTAGGCCTGAAGTTTTATGGCCTCGTGGATGTCTCCCTCTGGATAGATAAAAGTCACTTCAAATTCATCATGTCCCAAACTGGAGTCATCATGTTGGCCTTTACCCTTGATGTTCTTCTGCCTGAAATAGTCTCCCCACGGTTCCCACAGGCTCGCCGCAGTCTTCATTGAGTCTCTCACAATCAGCACCTTTTCAGGCCCCATGGGAACCTATTTCTTCCCTGGCTTTACTTTCTTCAGAGCTCATGTATCTGAATTTACATGACAGATTTTTTCTTTTACTTGTTTAGTGTTTTCCTCCCCCATTAGAATTAAGCTCTTTTTATCTGTCTAGTTCATTACATTTGTAGCACTAGACCACTTTCTGGAATGTAGTAGGTACCCAAATATGAAATGAATGAATAAATCATCTCTCCAACCCCAGACTGAATTCTGGATATTTTTTTTTATCTTGATGGTAACACCACCCCTTCCTCAGTCACTCATAAACTTCTGTGTCATTCCAGAAACTTCTGTAGCCATCCCCATGTCCCTACCTCCCTTCACCCGATAGGAACCAATTCCAGCCAGTTTTATCTCATATTTTGTTCTCATATCTATCTCCCAGCTCCGTTCCTATAACCACCACCTATTTCAGGCCCTCAACTCTCTCTCCTGTATTATTGGAGCTCCTCGTGGGCTTCTTGCCTCTCTTCTTAACCACCCAAATGGTTAAGCCTCTACGGAAGCTAGAGTGCTCTTTCCATAAAAACACATCTGACCCTGCTGCTTTCCTTTGTAAAACTCTTCACACTTCCAAACAGCTACAGGATCAAGTCCAAGCTCCTTGGCGTGACATATGAGAGACTAATCTGGTCACACAATGTAGCGGGTGCTGTGCAGTTGGTCTCTGTACTAAAACTGTCCACTCAGCCTAGAATGACTCTCCTCCCACCTCTGCCCCTCATACTTAAAAAAAAAAACACCCCACAAAGCTTTATTGTTGACTCTATTACAGATGTCTCCATTTTGCCCTCGTTTGCCCTAGCCCTTGCTCCCATTTCCCTCTGGCCATCACCACACTATTGTCTGGATCTTTGTGTCATGCACTCAGCTTTGAGTTTCTTTCACCTGGGTTCTCTGCTCTTTTTCCTATCCTGTATCTACACTTAAAACATTATCTGCCCATCTGTCTGCCTCCTTCATTAAATTGGGAACGCTAATGAAAGAAGCCATTTATTTGATGGAAAGGACTGTGTTTCATTCATTTTTCTATTCCCTTGTATAACCTAGTGACTGCAGCATAAGTACCTGATAAACGTTTGAATAGGTGGGAGAATGAATGAATACCTGTCTAGGTGGGTGCGTCTGGCTGAATTCTGGACATTGTCAAGTTACGGTGCAGAATTGCATTTCCCAAACTAGAGAGGTATTAGTGCAATCTGCAAAGCTCTCCTTACCCCTGTCAGAACGGGCCCATTTCTGCCTTCCCTATTGAAGCCAAATATCTGCTTTACAATAACTGAAAAGAGAAAAGAAAACAAAAAGGACCATCGCTAGATTACACCCATCGGTTTCTGTTCCTGAATCTGAAGGGTTTTCTCCCACAAGAACTGAAGGACATTTTTTTTGCCATAGTAACACAATTGCATTGTTATTATAACGTATGTTGTGTCAGGCCTGTGGACAGTATGGCTTAGTGGATAATTTCTCTAGAATTGAGGGTATGCTTATGGAAAGCTGCTACTCCTTCCCCTAGAGTACATATGAGATTTGAGTTTTCAATGTGAAAACAAATGTTTCTGTTGCAGAACTTTATCGTCAACTTGTTGGAATTCATGCCCAGAATATTTTGAGTTAACAGTTCTGTCTCAGTGGCACGTGAAGATTCACTAAGAAAGGCTCTGTGCCAGTGATGCTATAAACTTGTCAAAAGCTAGGCATGCTGCACAATTCTTAAATGGCAGGGAAAAGCCAGTCCCTGACTGAGGTGCTTGACTCTGCACAGTGGTTTCAGAACTGTTTTCCTGAGCTCTGAGGTTCTTTGACATCGTCTGGGCAACACTAAAGCTGCACCTCACTCCCACTGCAGCTAGGCCCAAAGCACCAGCATCTGGTTTATAGAGAGTGGCTGTTTATCATATTTCACTTGGCATTGCCTTTGACTTGATTTGGCTGACTGTAGCTGGACTTGTGTTCTGTAATATAGGGAGAATTTTAAGAGAATAAAACTGGGTAATAATTTCATGCAGTCAGATTCCAAATAGCTCAAGAGGCATGAAAAAACATCAAAGGTCTTTTAGATCCTCACATTCTAACTCTTAAAAGTGGAGGAGGGGGAGACCCCACCGTTTCCGAAACTAGTACTGATAAGCACAAATGTAAAGGGTTATGGGCACACAAATGAAACAGCCAGGCAAATATACATTTAGGAACTTTAAGGGGGAATATGCCATGAAGATATTTCCAGGACTGCTGGTGGCAAGACTAAGCTGGTATTTTGGAAACACCGATAGAATAATTAGAGGTATATTATTTTAATTTACATTCAAACCAAGAAGGAAGATATCTCCCTGCTTGGGGGAGGGAGTAATGACAGATGCCAGGAGACATCCAATAGAGAGGCAGGAGCAATGCCAGCAGATAGAGTTGGGCAGATGGCCCAGTCCTCACAGTGGAGGATATGTGGAATCTAGAAATTCAAGGCTCATGAGGTTGGTGACTATCACTGGCAAAGTCCTAAGCCAATTTAGCAGATGGCTTGTGAGTACCTAGAAAAGAAAAGGTACCCCCGAGTTGTCTCATTAAAATCAAGTCACAGTAAATGTCTTATGTTTTTGTTATTAGTAGTCACTTGACTTCATGAGGCTGCTTATGATAACCAACACAAGTGTGTGTTTTTTTTTACTGGGAACAAAGAGACTGAGCTGGTGGGTAGGGCAAGGCTCATGTTAGCTGAAGAGAAAAGCCAGAGAGCGCGGGAAGGTACCTTCAATGGCCAGCTTGATGGAGCCCGTTAGAATCTGCTTAAGAGGCTTAGATGAGCTACTATGTTAATGTTCACTGCACCCCGTAATACTGCATTTCTCAGCCTGTGAACCATGAGCCACCTGCCTTCAGAGGTACTGGGGGGTATTTGTTTATAATGAAGATTCCTGGGCCTCATCCAGAATCAGGATCTGTGGATGCATAGTCCAGGAATCTGTATATTTAACAGCTTCCCAGGCAATTATCAAGCACACATACATTTCAAAGCTATTGCTTTAAAGTCAAAATCATCTGTTGTGAAGAAAGTTCCTAGTTATGGAAGCATAGGATTTCTTTAGTTGTTTTATAAGCAGATCCACTTTTTTATATCATATAGACCCAGACATTTCTGATATTCCTAATTATTGAATTGCCCAGAGTTAAGCCCAACTCTTTGGAGCACTAAAGTGGGAATTCTGTATCAGATAAAGACCTTATGTAGAGCAATGCGGCATAGAAACTTAGGTCTTTACAATTGCCGGAGAAAGTCAGTCTCCATGCTACCTGAATTGGGGGAAGTCGTGTGCTGCTGCCTGTATAGCAGCTAGCTCTGCTGAATTAAAAATGTATGCATAAATACACACTCAGAAGTTTATTATAAATTTTACTGCTATAAAGGCTATGCTATATACAATTCACAAAAAATAGACTTTATTGATGTCATTACAATTGGTTCTTATAGAATGCATTCCTTGATTTTTGTCAAAGTTCTGTATCCATAGCAACCTTTGATGGCAATTGACAAATGAGTATAGGTCCAACATGCATGGTGGTTGATAGTTTCATTTATGTTGACAAGTGAGATGAAACTGAAACAACAAGGACCCATGTCATGACCTCACTTCAGTCATTTGTCAGTAATATGAGCAGCTTCTTTATTGAGTCACATAATACCGTATTTTCCCGTGTATAAGACAACTGGGCGTATAAGACAACCCCCAACTTTTGAGAAGATTTTCCTGGGTTAAAAAGTCTGGACGGAGACCGTATGTGGCACAGAAAGGAGCCGACCGGAGACACTTGTGGTCTCCGTGCGGCTCCATTGACGACCCCTGACTTTTGAGAAGATTTTCCTTGTTTAAAAAGCCATCTTATATGCTGAAAAATATGGTAGTTTCTGAAAACTCAAATAATTTATCTCCAATCTTTTATGCTATTCACAATATAATCACTGTATACGTGACACACTTTTAATCAGCATTATTGACATTTTTCTTCCCTTTTTTAAATGTTTTTTTTAAATAAATCTTTATTGCTGAAAGTATTGCATATGTCCCCTTTCCCCACATTTTCCTCTCCCCCTTCCTACCCCCAAACCTTTACCACCCAATTGTCTGTGTCTATGAATTATGTAAATATGCATATGAGTTCATTGGTTGATCTCTTCCCCTACTCTACCCCTGTCTGCCTTCCCTCTGAGGTTTGACAGTCTGTTCAATGATTCTATGTCTTTAGGTCTATTTTTGTTCAATAGTTTATGTTGTTCATTAGATACCACATATGAGTGAGATCATGTGATACTTATCTTTCTCTGACTGGCTTATTTAGCTTAGCATAATGCTCTCCAGTTCCATCCATGCTGTTGCAAATGATAAAAGTTCCTTCTCTTTTATAGCTGCATAGTATCCCATTATATAGATGTACCACAGTCTTTTAATCCATTCATCTGCTGATGGGCACTTAGGCTGTTTCCAAGTCTTAGCTATGGTGAATTATGCCGCTATGAACATAGGAGTGCATATATTCTTTCTGATTGGGTGTTTCTGAGTTCTGTAAATGCTTTTTTAAAAAATTGACTTTAGAGAGCAAGGAAGGGAGAGGGAGCGAGAGAAACATTAATTGGCTACCTCCCGCATACCCCTTCTTGGGGGTCGAACTTGCAGCCCGGGCATGTCCCCTGACCTGGAATTGAACCTGCGACCTCTCAGTGCATGGAACAGTGCTCCACCACTGAGCCTCACCCGCCAGGGCTTTAGCACTTCCTTAAAACTAGAAAATCAACCAAATAAAGCCAAGCCCTGATTTTTGGTGTGGGAAATTCCCATGGTATAAACTCTCCCACCACAGCCCACTTCAGCCTACCCGTATGACATCACTGAATGCCGAGTTGGGAAAAGGTGTGCAGTGGCACCATCATTTCATAGTGTTTCCACTATACAGATGTAATTCATGTCAATAACCTTGAGAACATAGATACTAGCAAAATGAGTAGGAAAGGGTGACTTTTGAATACTTACTACTTTTGTTTTTAATGTCATTTAGGTAATTATACGTTTACATCATTAAATTTTGAAATGATGGTCGTGTTTAATAACTAGCTCTCAAAAATTCATGAAAATTTAACAGTTGTCTCTTATGAGCTGCTGTGAGCTGGCCTCAGCCCACCACTCAATAGGGGTGAATTTTCTGAACTTGCAGATAGGTGATTGGGTTACGTCCCTGCTTTTATGCAGGAGCACCGATACGATATTCAGGTACATTTTCAGATTTGCATAAACTGCAGCTCTTCTATACAAGAACATAGCAGTAACATGCCTGACAAACGTGTCCTGCCCCTGGGCATCAGAGTGAAGAGGAATTCCTGAACAGATGAGCTCGGATCCAATAGAACAGGTTTCCTGTCATGTCTGGGAAAGTATGACTCATGCTTTTTGCCAGCTCTGGGGTTTGCATCAGCAGACATTCTGACATGTGAAGCTGCCTCTCTTGTGTTGCATCCTACTGATTTCAACAAAACTGTCTTTGTGCTTTGACTCACTCCAGTCCACAAACCCTTCTAAATACAATTGTCGTACTGTTGTTTCTTACTTTTCTATTTTCTTCTACTCCTGTACTATAAAAGGGCAGTCAGATTGTCATTAAAATGTGATGGAAGCCTAGCTGTGACCACTGGAGTATATTTTTGGACTCCTTTGCTCAAAGCCGTATATCAAATTGATTTACAATTTGTATGTTTTTGGAACTGGAAGTTTGAAGCCTCATGCAAAGATATTAGGATTTGAGCCACACCTTTACATAAATTCGTATTGAAACTGGGTGTGATCTCTGATAGATTTTTTTGGGCAGTCAGGGCGTTAGGACTGTGCCTCCATATTCTTTTTTCCTGTGTTCTCACTGTATTGTTATGAGCAAATTGTTAAATAATTTCATTCCTCTCCCCAAGAGCAATTTCTAAAGTGTGTTTGACTTTCCCACTATAGAGACCTGGGCTCAACCAATATTTTCTGTACTGACTCTTGTAATTATGGCCCAGAGACCTACTTAAACAGAACTTTGCTTGCCAAACAAATATAAACACAAAATTGCTTTAAGTTGTTGCTAATTATGTTTTTCTGATGTGGATATGGGCTCTATCACGCAGCAACTTGGCTACTGTTTCAGTTATAAGAGACCTGCTATAGGCTCTCAAACACTTCTTCTTCAAGTCAAAATTCTTACGATGGCCCTAACAGGTTTGGCTCAGTGGATAGAGCGTCGGCCTACGGACTCATGGGTCCCAGGTTCAATTCCGGTCAAGGGCATGAACCTTGGTTGCGGGCACATCCCCAGTAGGGAGTGTGCAGGAGGCAGCTGATCGGTGTTTCACTCTCATCGATGTTTCTAGCTCCCTATCCCTCTCCCTTCCTCTCTGCAAAAAATTCAATAAAATATATTTTTTTAAAAATTCTTACAGTGTTCACTGATTCTTAAGTGGGGTAAGGAAGCTTCTCCCTTAATAAGATATTACATTTATGAAATGAAGAGAGCAGCATGTTTTCAGACTTGAAAAACCAAAGTGAAACTAAACAATCTTTTGGCTGGAGGGAGACCCTGAACCCATTTCACAGCATCAATGCCATCTTCCCGTTTCTCTCTTCAAGCCAAGTCCGTGCACAGTGTGAACTCAGCATGCGCTCCCCCGATTCCATGGATCTTGCTCAGAGCAAAAATTGGAAGCATGTCCTAGGGCTTTTATAAAATAGCCTTTGGCCAGGCCGGTGAGTAGGTGTGAGTTCACAGAAGCAGGCAGGTAGACAGATGGCAGGCTAGGTACTCTGTGCTTCACATGCCTGGTGACAGGAGCACCTAACTGCAGCTCATGCCTGCCACCTCCCAGGGCACTATGTGCAGCCACCAACCCAGGGACTGGTCACCATCTGAGTCCTTCAGCCCAAGTAGCTTAGAGGCAGCACAGTAGGAAGTTTCTGGGACCAGAAACCTTCCCAGGTGCTTTCCTGTGCTTTTTGGTATCTGTTTCAGTTGAGACAGAGCCTCTTGCGGACCCTTCACGATCCTCTGTAGTCAGAATTGGGACTATTTCAGCTTCCTAATTTAAAACATGTTTTTAAAATTTTTTATATTTACTTCTTCACTTTTTATTTACAAATTTTCCTTATAATTGTTCAAGTAATATATACACAATGTTTTTTAAAAAATCATAATCCTGAAAAAAAAAGAGAGAAAGAAAAGCTTTAATTGTTATCCATGGGTCTACTCTCAGAGGCAACTATTTTTAAATAATTTTTTCTAGCTGTAGGTTTTTGATAATTACCTCCATATTGTAAATAATTTTTTTGTATGTCATTTTGTTTACCAACTGTAGACTCTCTCTCCTCCCTCCCTCTCTCTCTCTCTCTCTCTCTCTATATATATATATATATATATATATATATATATATATGTAACTTTCCCATTCCTAATTTATAATTGCTATATTATTTTGGATTCTTTCATTGGTTACATTTTTAGGCTTAAATTCTTTTTAAGTTTTCATTTACTATTGTATGGATTTTAGACATTATCTTTGTATCCTTTACTTTGTAAAATGAAGCTGTTGGTTGACTATTTTAAATACTAGAGGCCCGGTGCACAAAAATTTGTGCACTCGGGGTGGGCGAGGGTTCCTCTGCCCGGCTTGTGCCCTCTCGCAGTCTGGGACCCCTCGGGAGATGTCCACCTGCTGACTAAGGCCTGCTACCCGGGGGATCAGGCCTAAGATGACAGTCAGACATCCCTCTGGCAGCCTGGGAGCCCTCAGGGGATGTTCACTTGCCAGTGGGGAGCAGGCCTATGCTGCAGTTGGACATCCTTAGCACTGCTGAGGAGGCAGGAGAGGCTCCCACAACCACCACTGTACTGGCAGCTGGCAGCCTGGCTTGTGGCTGAGCAGACATCCCCCTGTGGGAGTGCCCTGACCACCAGTGGAAGCTCCTGCATTGAGCATCTGCCCCCTGGTGGTCAGTGTGTGTCATAGTGACCAGTCATTCCCCGTCGTTCTGCTGTTAGGATCAATTTGCATATTACCCTTTTATTATATAGGGTTATATAGGATAGAGGCCTGGTGCATGGGTGGGGGCCGGCTTGTTTTCCCTGAAGGGTGTCCTGGATCAGAGTGGGGTTCCCACTGGGGTACTTGGGTAGCCTGGGTGAGGGGCTGATGGCTGTTTGCAGGATGGCCACATCCCCTTCAAGGTGGGGTCCTGCTGGGGTGCCTGGCCAGCCTGGGTGAGGGGCTGATGGCTATTTGCAGGCTGGCCACAGCTCCTTAAAGGTGGGTGCCCCCCCCACCTGGGGTGCCTGGCCAGTCTGGGTGAGGGACTGATGGCTGTTTGCAGGCTGGCCACAGCTCCCATTGACCCAACGTCCCAGAGGGGCTGGCTGGAATCAGATTTCTGGGGTTTATTTATCTTCTATAGTTGAAACTTTGTTGCCTTGAGTGGAGGCTACAGCCTGCCTAGGCAGGCAGTTTCCTTCATTGCTGGTGCAATGGAAGCCTCCTGTTTTCTCTAGCTCTGTGGCTGCTGGCCACCATCTTGGCTGGGTTAATTTGCATACAGTCGCTCTGATTGGCTGGTGGGTGTGGCTGGTGGGTATGGCTTAGGTGTCTCAGAGTGAGGGTCAATTTACATATTGCTCTTTTATTAGATTAGATATTTTATTGATTTTTTACAGAGAGGAAGGGAGAGGGATAGAGTTAGAAACATCAGTGAGAGAGAAACATCAATCAGTTGCCTCCTGCACACCTCCTACTGAGGGTGTGCCTGCAACCCAGGTACATGCCCTTGACTGGAATCGAACCTGGGACCCTTCGGTTTACAGGCCAACAGCTCTATCCACAGAGCCAAACTAGTTTGGGTTTGACTACTAAACTAATTGTATTCTGTGATGTTAAAATCTTTACTTCTGAATTAGAAAGTCATTCATTTGTTACTTATATGTTAATTCTAAACATTACATATTGACAAACTCTTTTATGGTAATTTGAAGCTTTCTTAACCAACTTCCAGTTCTCTCACTGGCCAGAATGATCAGAGCTCAATTTCTTTTAGAAAACATTTTGGTAAATACCATGACAGGTGGAGTTCACACTACCATTTCTGTTTATTTCTGCGCCCATAAGTTAACTGAATGCTAATGAATGTTTATTCAGGTTGGACTTGTTAATTGTGTAATTTAATTAAATATTACATATACTGATGAAAGATAAATACTAAAAGAATTGTTTCTATGAAAACTGAATTAAATGCTAAGACTAAATAAAGGTAAGTTATTTTTTTAAATGATGCTGAATTACAAAGTGGAGGAACAACTATGAAAGACTGAAAACAGTGGTAATAATCTAGAAGGATTCTTCTCTTAGACTTGCTTCACAGATGTCTTAAACTTTTTATTCTACTTTAAACAAACTTGAGTTGAACACACCCTGAATTGTGGGTGTTTCTGATGTAAGAAAGGTAACACAAAACTATAACGAGGCGACCCATATTCAAAGGAAAGAACTGTATAACAAAGGATTGGTAAAATCAATATTTTAAGTCAAAATAAAGCATTCATGTTAAAATAAAATATTTAATCTTAAGTGGGGGGGGGATTCTTTTCCTTTTAACTGACTTTTTCAATTAACTTGTGCCACCCACAATAACTAACAGTGTTATCAGCTTTTAATATTAGAGTACAGTGATTAAGAGTAGACTTCAGCAGGTTACTTCACCTTTCTGTCCTTAGGTTTCCTCATCTGTTAAATGGTGTTAATCATAGGGTTTCATAATGATCAATGAATTAGCACATAGGTGATGCTTATCACAGCATTGACACTTGTTTGGCATTCAGAGGTGCAGCTATTATCATTGGTATTATAACATTGTAATTTTGTAATTAGTATCTGTTGAGCCATAATGTATGATTGGACCCTGGAAAAAGGAACCAGAGTTTTATGTTGTTAATCTTGGGCCACTTGCAGGGTTTAGTTTCTTGCATCCAGAGTCTTCATTTATATGCCCTAAGTTATTAAAATAACTTGTCATATTTAATTGACTTTATAGTTGACCATTGCTTTCTTTTATGGCATTTTGTGTTTATTAGACTACTAGGGGCCCAGTGCACTTGGGAGGTTCTTCAGCCCGGCCTGTGCCCTCTCACAGTCTGGGGCCCCTCTGGGGATGTCCACCTGCTGGCATTCCTGGTCAGCCTGGGTGAGAGGCTGATGGCTGTTTGCAGGCTGGCCAAGCCCCCCAGTGTGGACCCTCACCCCATTGGGGTGTGGCCAGCCTGGGTGATGGGCTGAGGGCCATTTTCAGGCTGCCCACAGTCCCTTCAGGTTTTGGGTCCCTACTGGGGTACCTGGCCAGCCTGGGTGAGGAGCTGAGGGGCGTTTTCAGGCTGCCCACAGTCCCTTCAGGTTTTGGGTCCCTACTGGGGTATCTGGCCAGCCTGGGTGCAGGCCTGATGGCTGTTTTCAGGCTGCCCACAGCTCCCATTGATCCAATGTCCCAGCAAGGCTGGCTGGAAGCAGGTTTCTGGGGTTTATTTATCTTCTATAATTGATACACTGTTCCTTTAAGCCGAGGCCTAGGCAGGTAATGAAGCCTCCTGTTGGTTTCAGCTCTGTGGCTTCTATAATTGAAAGAATGTTGCCTTAGTAGACCCGCCCAGCCGGCCTAGGCAGAGTTTCCTCCATTGCTGGTGCAACGGAAGCCTGCTGTTTGCTTCAGCTCCGAGGCTTCTATAATTGAAACAATGTTGTAAATATGTTGTCTGAAGCCAGGAGAAGCCCAGCTAGCTGGCAGACAGTTTATTCCTGGTGCAACGGAAGCCTGCTGTTTATTCTAGCTCCATGACTGCCGGCCTCCATCTTGGCTGTGTTAATTTGCATACAGCCTCTCTGATTGGCTGGTGGGTGTGGCTTAGGCATCCCGTAGAAATGGTCAATTTCAGTATTACTCTTTTATTAGATTAGATTTTATATTTTCTATCATAAAATATGTAGGATATTTGGTAAACAAAAAGGAGCATATTAAATATACCCAGTCTCTTGGTCATTCATTTGGTAGTGGGAACTCACTTTCTTCTTTATAGTATTTTCCCAGGAGTTCCTGATCACATCCATAAATATTCTTACACAGAGTGATGTCCTGGGACCCCCATATCACTTGCACTTGGAAGTTAGGTACACTGTTTATTAGTTTTCTTAATAAATAAGAAAAGTTTCTCTTTCTCTAATTCTTTTTCATTTAGCTAGAGTACATCTTCAAGTAAAATTTTCAGAAATGTACATAGGGCCCTGGCCAGTGTGGCTCAGTTGATTGAGCATCATCCCATGCACTGAAAGGTTGCTGGTTTGATTCCTGATCAGGTCACATGCTCATGTTGCAGGCTCAATCCCCAATCCTCCATCAGGTTGTGTGCATGAGGCAGTCAATCGATGTTTTGCTCTCTCCCTCTCTCTCTAAAAAAAGGAAAACAAATATATTTTTAAAATGAAATAGACATAGGATATAAATATTGAGTTCGTTTTCTAAAAATGCTCTTATTTTGCCCTTAGTATTATGGATGGTTTGGCTGAGCATACATTCTATAATAAAAATAATCTCTTGGAATTTTAAAGGTATTGTTTCATGGTGTTTTTGCATTATAGAATTGCTTAAAAGAAGTCTGCAGGCAGCTTGCTTCTAGGTCTTTTGTGGTTTTTCTCTTTACCCTTGGGTTTTGAAATTTCTTAGCAATGTGTTTGAGTACATGCCCTTTTTCATTCATCTTGCTCAGCATTTCCTGGGATATTCGATTAAAAACCTTATGACTTTCACTCTGGGAAATGTTATTTTTATGAGAATTTCTTTGCAGGGGCCCTCCTAGGTTAATCCTGTTTCCTAGCTTCTCCACTGCTTTTTGTCTCTTTGCTATATATTCTTAGTATCTTAGGAAGCAAAAGTTCACCTCAGAATACTTTAGCGAATCTTTTGTACCCTCCTGTTATTTCTCATACTTTTTTTTTTCCCTTTACATGATCCTTTCACCATCATTCCATACCCTTCCTCTCACCTAAGTATGGAGTTTGAGCATTGAGAAACAAAATAATATAGCTCATCATGAGTTTACTCAGGCCATTCACTTATAATTCCACCCCCTAAGACACAACGCTGCCTAAGTCTGGGATGCTGTAATAAACTGCCATAGACTGGCCTGTAAACCACAGGAATTTATTTCTCACTGTTCTGGAGGCTGTGAATTTCAAGATCCAGGTACAGGCAGGTTTAGCCCACTTCCTCAAAGAAGGTGCCTTCTCTCTGTGTTCTCACATGATGGAAAGGATGATCCTCTTGTGTAAGGGAACGAATCTCATTCATGGGGCCTCTACTCTCATGACCTAATCATATCCCAAAGGCCCCACCTGCTAATGCCATCACATTAGTAGGATATAATTCGTAAGATATAACACTCAGATGATTGTTTTTTGGGAAACAGAAATAATCAGTCCCTGTTTTAGGGGAATTTTGAGGCTAAAGATCAGGTGGGCATCTCTCTTCTTTCAATGCCCATGTTAAACGAGTAGTTCTTTTAATAAGTTTATGAGTATAATGTTCAGAAGTCAATGACCAACACTAGTCAGAAGGGATTGTCAGCAAAGTCCACTTACTTCTTTCAAGACATTAAGTAATAGCTGGATATAATTACCCACATTGACTTCTCAGTTCACTGATGGCTGTGGTATCCCTCCTTAATTATTCAAAGATCTGAGGAGAAATTGAGTTATTCTCTATCTCAGAAGGAGGTCAAACTCCTTACTCATAACCTGGTCATTGCTTCTTCCCTTTAAGATATTCTGCATCCATATTTTAAACCTAACTCGGTAAGTAGTAATGACATCTAATTGCAACATTTTCTTTCTCACTTTGGGGACAATGAGATAGGGGCTCCCGTCTAGTCTTATAAACCAGCAAACTATCCAGAAATTCCCAAGGCAGTACTCAAGTTATGAAGATAATCAAACACTGTGTGCTTTCATCCCATTTCCTTGTACATTTTATGTTGCCTATGGAAGTGGAATGTTTTAAGCTCTGATGTACCTTGTTTCCACGTGACACATCGCAGTTCATATGGACACAGTAGAAAAAAGCATTGTGATATCATGGCCAAATGGCGAAGATGCTCCCTAGGCTTAATTTGCAGGATTATCCAAGGGTCTTCTGACATAGATTCCCAGGGTCAATACAGTGGGTATAAGTAAGTGACTGGTAGGATCCTGGGAAACCCTAGGAGGAATCCTGGACTCCGGAGAGGGTGGTACTCCATTAGGAGTATTCTGGTAGAACAGTTTGAAAGGGACTATGTAATGCCTGTTATTGATATTTAGTAGAGCTGTGGAGTTAAATGTATTTGTTAAAAATCTAACTCTTCATCAGTCTTGCTTAGTAATTCTCTTGTGTTTTTATGATAATAATGTCTCATCCTTCCTAGTAGTTTCTATAAATTTTGTTTCTGTTCTTTTTAGTATTGTGTAACCTAAATATCACCCACTCATAGGCTGGGCGAGGCTACTTTAGCAACTGTACCTAGGCTTGCCCTTTACCTGCCAAGGGATAGGAAGGTCCCCTGTCACTTCACTTCTTGTGTTTCCCTATGAGTCCCTCATAAAATGAGCCACTCCTTAGCTTTGGCATCTTTCAGCTGAGCCTACCTATTGCTTTTGTCATCCCTTTGATCCGCACTTGCTGTTATTGCTCTTTCTTTCCTCTGATGGCTGCTCCTGTCCTCCTTGCCTTGGCTGCCTGCTCATCTCTGCTCTGTAGGTCCCTAGTTGATCTACCATAGTGATCCAGCTTCTGTTTCTTCTTCCTCTGCAAGTGTGAGAACCCCGCCTCAGTATTGCGGCTGCATGGTCCTGACTCCGCTGCTCACATTCTTGGTCATTAGGGAGACACTTCCTATCTCAAGCACAGCTTGGACAGAGAGAGTCTCAGTGGTTCTGCTTGCTCCCCTGTTGATGTAGGATGCTGATGGTGCCCAGAAAAGTGAGAGAAGCTCTGTGCATCTTTAGGAGAGTGTGTGTCCATCCAGGTCAGGAGATCTGGACAATGTTAGTAAAACACCCATTGTGGCCCCCATTTGCCATTTCTGTCTCCAAAGCATCCCATGGGGTGTGCCCCAGACACTCCTCTTTACTCAGCATCCAGGTATCAGCCTGCCTCTGCTCTTTGGCTGGGATCATCTCCACTTCCTCCTGTGCACTTTTGGGAAGTGATGAGCCTATTTTATGACCAACTTTCATAAAATGAAGCCAACTGCTTAGTTTATCAGAAAGGCAAAAAGTAGAGCCATGCTTTCCAGGAATAAGGCTGGTGGGGCAGGGAGAAGGGAGTGGGACGTTACTGTTTAGTGGTATTGAATTTCAGGATGGGGTGATGAACATTTCCTGGAGATGGGGTAGTGAGGATGGTTGGTTGCACAGCAATGCAAATGAACTTAATATCACTGAACTGTACACTGAAAAAATGGTTAAAATTGTAAAGGTTATGTTATGTAGATTTTTACCATAATTTTAAAGAAACACCTATCCAGTTTAAAGAGAAGTGAGGATTGCAGAAATGTCTTAGGAAAGCACATCAGTGCCTGCTTATAGTTGTACCTCTGTCCACCGCCCATCATGAAGCATCTCTGTGACTGGAGGGGCAGGCCTCGGAGAGCACTGTTAAGAATATTCCTTGTTGCCCTAATCGGTTTGGCTCAGTGGATAGAGCATTGGCCTGCGGACTCAAGGGTCCCAGGTTCGATTCTGGCCAAGGGCATGTACCTTTGTTATGGACACATCTCCAGTGGGGGGTGTGCAGGAGGCAGCTGATTGATGTTTCTCTCTCATCGATGTTTCTAACTCTCTATCCCTCTCCCTCCTTCTCTGTAAAAAAATCAATAAAATATATATTTTTAAAAAAAAGAATATTCCTTGTTCTTTCCATTAGAATTGGTAATTTGCATTAAAATCTAAAGTATTTTTCCTTTACAACAAATGCTTTTTAGAATGATTGCTGCATTCCTGGGTCATATACCAGTATTGTTAATCATTCTGATGACAAATAAATGCCAATTTCTATGCATAACTACTGATGAAAATTAGAGAATTAAAGAAACCACCCTCAATTCAGGAGCATTGAGTATTTACTGAAAGGAAGTTGACTTACAAACATGTAATTTGTAGAAAATTGACAGGTAAATACAAAGATACAAGAATCCATGCTTTTAATTAGTTGCCTGATTGTGCTTTTAGCACAGGAAGGTGTATGATTTGGGGGTGCCTTAGGTTTTCAGGTATAGAAATCCAAGCTAGCAAGAGGTTATATGTTGGAAAAGAGCCTGTGATTTTAGTTTTGGACCAGGGTTTGCATCAGACAGACAGACAGACATAGGGAAGAGTTTGAGCTAGGAGTGGTCTTTAAGCAACCCTACCACGTGGAATTTTCTCAGGAGAGGTACTTGCAGGGTTAGTGTTGGCCCTGAGACATGACTACCTGCAGAAATCATCTGGCTGTAAGGTGTCTCCTGAAATTCAGTTTGTCTGGCACGCTCCACCCCCAGTTACATAATATCTTCATCAAGGCAGCTCAGTTCAGTGTGTTGTGAAGTTGGGTCAATAGATAATGACTCTCTCCAGAGCCCCTGCTCCTTTCACTGTGCTGCACTGCCTCTGTGGAGTCATAAACATGCAGAGAAGCAGGAAATATTGTGTCGTTTTTTAATCATGAGGAAAAGGTAATCCTAATGCTCTCTCTATACACACGTAAAAACATGACAGTGTTGGCAGTTCCTTTCCCAGAAGCACATATTTTTTTAGTGGGTATAACCGTGGAAGTGATACCTAGGTTAGAATTTAATCACGCAGCAAACACTGAGTGCCTCCTGTGTGCCAGGCATCACACTAAGTTGCAGAAGATATTTTAGATAGACAGTTTCTCTCAATTCCAGAATATGCGATTAGAAGGGCCCTTTCATCTCACCCATTTCATTTTATATTAGGAAACTCAGGCCGAGATATGAGTTTCGGTTCCCCGAGCTTGCTTATGCAGGTGACTACAAGTAGGGCCCGGAATACAAAACAACTCATTCTTCAGCAAATCCAACTGGTTCCCAGTGGAAACAGGCAGCACAGTCAAACTAGGCAATTTGAGGAGAGTTTCCTATAGGAACTTTTTATAAAGGCATGGTCAGGATTCGGGGAAACCAGCAAGAGGCAGGACAGTACTCCAGGGCTAGTAACAAGAGGGAGCCATTGCCTCCCATAGGCCTGAAAGAACCCAGAAGAGCTGTGGCTCTCAGTAGATGGACATACGCAACATGATGACCTAGCAGGAGGAAAGCTGGAGGAGTACTTACTGTAACTTCATTCTTTTCCCGCCCTTTCATAGCCCACTAAGGCCTCCTATTGGCTGAACCCAACAGAAGTCAAAGGCAAGGGACCCCCTTGATATAGTCCATGGGACCAGCCTCCAAGGTTCAGAGCAGAGTGGAGAGGGGAGGAGTGTAGATTTGCAGTGCTAAATGGAAATGTACAATACACAGCTCCCTACCAGAAGACTGTATGCATCCCTTCTCCAAATGTTAGGACATGGTTTCAGGGTTAATTAGATGTTGGAAGGTCTTTGGCTCTCCTAGAAAGGATACCACATATGAATGCTGAGTTTCTTTAGTATAGGATTTTTAAATTTTCTCATTTGAAAGAGATAATATTGTTTTAGAATCATAGAATTCTAATAACTGAAATGCCTAGAACCTAAGCTTTCATTGGCCCACTGCCCCCAACAGCTCACCAGGGGCACACTAGGACTTCAGGTACTTCTTGCAAGAATTATTGGGAAACTCTAGGGAGTGTCTCACGTGTGTTTGTGTTTTAATCCTCACCTGAGGTTATGTTTATTGACTTGAGAGAAAGAGAGAAACATCCATGTGAGAGAGAAATATTGTTTGGTTGCCTCCTGAACCCACCCAACCAGGGATCAAATATGCAACCTAGGTACTTACCCTGACTAGAATCAAACCCGCAACCTTTTGGTGTAAGGGATGACACTCCCACCACTGAACCACCCAGCCAAGGCTCACATGTGTTTAAAAACAAGTCTGTATTCAGACTCTGGGTCATTTCCTCATATATCCAGGCACTCACCTAGTAGTTGTGCTATGAAAAACAATCCCATCATTTAACTCCCTTCATGCTAATAGAAGCCTGGGAGTCCTCTGTCCATACCTGTATAGGCACAGCTAACCTTGAGGACCTGCATGGGACTGCTCTCAGTCAGGCTCTGTGTGTAAGGGTCAAGGTTGTGCCTGAGAAAATCTGCCTACTTCTGGGGTCCAAAGCGATAACAGACTTCCAAATACTGCATTGGGCCCCATGCGGGTGTGGACAGATGTCAAGTATAAAGCTACCTTGAGCTTTCTAATCAATTAACCCACTTGCCCTCTGTACAGAGACGTAAGAGAGGAAAACTAACCAGAAGCATTTGGAGAAAAGTCACTCTTCATAGGAGCCAAGAATGGAAAAAATCAGCCCACCCTAACCTCACACATTTATTTCTTTATGATATCATTCTAAAGCTCTTTCACTAACATGGTTGTCAGCAACCTTTTGATCATGTTTCACAGGGTAGATGAGAAATGTAAACACTAATTGGATCAAAGCAAAACCAGATCAGCCTAGGAAATGGCTCGGGCTGGCAGAATTTAGAAAGGGGTCCTGTGGGAAGTGGGAGTTATTGAGTCAGTGCAGCAGCCACAGCTTCAAAGGAACTTCAAGGCTGGCAGTGAAAGCTCGGTGGCAGGCTTTTATACATATGCAGGTGCATCTAATTTTCAAAAGAGCCCAGCAAGGAGGAACCTCTCCGCTTATTTTTAGAAGTGAGAAATGGCCCAGAGAAGTGTGGGCAGCCCAAAGTCACATAGGAAGTATTAGAGCTGGACACCTCCTCTCCCCCTCCAGCTCCTGTTTCCTACACACACACTGAGGAGTGTTGCTGAACTCTGGCCTGTACCCAGTCCCCGCATGTTCTCAGGTTTTGTTCCATGGTGTTCTTTTTCAGGCAGAGACTGCCCCTGGCCTGAAACCTTGCACATAAGATTTTCTATTATTTTGCAAGAATCCTGCTGCTTCTGAATGCTTCTATCCGCTTTGCACAGGCCAGGATGCCATGCCAGAAAACACTGCAGATTTCACAAGCACTTAACAGGGAAACTGCAGTAGGTGGTAAAATATTTTTAAGTGGATACTTTCCAATTAAATAATTTCAGTAGAGAATGAGTACAAAGAGAGTGGAAACCCAATAGCAAAGCTGATGGTAATTCCTGAGCCTTCCTGTTATGTAAACAGCGGGAGCTCAGGTACAGGGGGATTGGGAAGTCAGGGATTACGGAGTAAGATCTAACACCCAGCTCTTCATGTCTGCAGCTCCAGCCACTGTGTAGCCTCCACAGACCCCACCCCATCTGGTGGAGGCAGAGGGGGTGAAGCCAGTGTGAAGAGGAGCTGGTTACACTGATGAGGCTGCACTTTGCAAATAGAAGGTGCAACGGAAAGTGTTCTCTTATTGCTAATTTTAGGCCAGTTGCTTGATTCACACAGGTAGAATCACCTGGGCAGCCTTCTGAGGAAGGGATCTGAGGGCTGGTGACACAGTCCTGTTAAAGATGCTCCTCCCTGTATGTAATCACAGCAAAAGGCAGTCAATGCCCTTTGCCATTTTCTGTGTTTTAATTCATTCTACTGGTCTAAGGGCTTCTTAGAGTTAAGGCGGTAGAATGCTGTTTATCTGGCTCAGTACCTTAATAATGGCATGGCCCCTGCAGGCCCAAGTCAATGCTCCCTTAATCCTTACAGTTGGCACCACGAGCCAATGCTAAGAGAATGCTGCCTGAATGAAAAGCAAGAATGGTCCTGAAACATAGTCTTTAGTTGGATAGTGCCCATTGACTTGTGGTTGTTAATAGGAATTATTATAATGGCTTTAGCCTTAGATATAGACCTTGATATGAACTCAAGGTCATTTGGCAGTTTCATAAGAACCACAGAATGTAAGAGCTACGTCCAGGCCCTTATGACAACCAAGGAAGAGCATAGAGGGGTAGTGACTTACCCAAGGCCTCAAAATATAAATGGCGGCAAAACTGGTCCTAGAGTCCTTAAACCATGTGAGCTCTTTCCTGGGGCTTCCAGATACAGGTGAGCAAGTTGTGTCTTGTGCAACATGGGTAAACATGCACAGAAGCCCTAGCTTCCTCTTCTCCTGGTGTAGTCTCTTGACCACATGCCAAGTGACCCAGATTTGGTCTTTATATAAGAGAAGTGGTTGTAAGTTGAACTTGGCCCGCTCCTCTTTTATGGGCAGCCTCCTCCGAACCCTGCTCCGGGTTCCAGTGGTACTCTGCAAGTTGTGAATAGCCTTACAGGGGTATTTTTGAGGGCAAGGTCTAGTTTTATTTACGTTGGATCCCTGGGTTAATCTTTAGCAAATACCAGGTGCTCCATAGGAGCTCCTGCTCCTGTCCTTAATATTCAGCTCAATAAGCACCTATTAGGCGCCTGATTTTGCTCATTGCCAGCTCACTTCATAAAGCTTCAGGAGGCCGCAGTATTTACTGACCAAGATGACCACTTTGTGGCAGTAGAAATAAGTCTGGATATGGAGTGGCTGAATGCTGAGACATCTCATGAAAAAACTAAATAAACAAACAAAAAACCCCTAAAACTTACATTTATTGAGTGCCAGTACCTTTCTAAGCACTCACTACCACCCCAAGAGGTAAATACTATTATTATCCCCATGTTGCTATGAGAAACCAAATATGGAGACCTTTGGTTCCACAACAGAGGTTGGCTGCAGACCTCCATTGTGTAATTCTAGACCCTGTGTCCCGAACTGCTGGGCTGTGGCACCTAAAGTGTAATTAAAGAGCAAAGTCTTCCCATGGTTGCGTTGCTCAGACAATTTAAATTCAGTCTTTTAAACACCAAAGCATCTCATTTTAGCCTAAAAAATCTATGACATGTTTCTTATCCAAGATACCTCGGGGTCACCATTCAGAAGTCACCCTCTGGACTGTTGAGGTGTGTACGGAACTGAGTTCCCCTTCACAGGGAAACTTCAGAATGCTGTGATTATTTTTTAAATCTTTATTGTTCAGGTTATTACAGTTGTTCCTCTTTTTCCCCCCATAGCTCCCCTCCTCCCAGTTCCCACCCCACCCTCTGCAGAATGCTGTGATTTTTAATGCAACCATGTATTATTATTGTTTTTTAATTATAAAGTAATACATGTTTATTTTGTTAAGCTTAAAAAATACAGAAAATAAAGTATCCAAATGAAGGGCTCATGGCCACATGGAAGAGATGGCTGATGAGGGAATCAGCTCCCTAAGGTTTCTCCTAATAATGATGTTTCCGCGTTGGTTCACCTAACATCTCCTGAGAGCTGTCTGCTGTTGCCTGTTTCCTCTATCGAATCACATCACCACTTTCCCTACAAGGCACCCTGCGATAGCCTCACATTCTCCGAGGCTGATGGTCTTAACTAGATTTCCCAGGGTTACCTATATTAGGCCCCCAAGACACAAGGGTTTTAGGATTAGGAAAGCGTCTTGTGTTGTGAACCACGGTATAAATATATTTACTGGAGCCAGTTTACACAGTGTCATTTATAGACCAACTGCAGCAGATTGATCTGAAATCTGACATGCTTGTTAAAAATGGCAGTTAAGGGTCCTCACCCCAGACCTATTAAATAATACTCTCTAAGACCAAAACATGTTTTGTTTTTTTATTTTTCATTAGGAAACTGTCCAACATAGAGAAAATAATGTAATAAATTCTACATACTCATCACTAAGTTTCAAAAATTATTAGCCCATCGTCAACCTTGTTTTACCTACATTTTGAAGCAAAAACTGGACATCATATTATTTGGATGTTTTCTATATGCATCTACATAACCACTGGACTTGAGAACCCATGTTATTCTCTTTGTGGTTATGGATTTATACATTTTATTTTGAGTCACTTAATGAGTGGTATGGGTCTCAGGACAGGATATAAATATATATGCAGATGTTCTGTTATGAATCGCATTTCCCTTAAATATTTGATATACATATTTGCAACTATATTTACTTAGTAACATCAAGTTGAAGTATTTGTGATCTGCTAATAATGTAGTTCATTTCATTTGCTTTTACATTCTTCCTTCTTTCTTCTCCTATGTATGTTGAAATTGTTGGAATGGAAGTGAGTGTATGGTCGTCATTCCTTTACTCTTTTAAGTCTCTTCTTTTTCTAACAGTTACATTAAACTTCATAATCATAACTAAGATAATTTAGATTTCATGTAATTTTTACTGTTTGCTTTGCTTATAATTAATTCTTGTGATCATAGTATGGAAACATATCTCGTGTAGTATGCTCTTTTTCCCTCCTTGGGCTCTCTATTCTGTCATGCACTTTTGTTTGTTTGTTTGGAGAATTTCCTTACGTTTTATGCAGGGGAGAGTGCATGAACAGTGTGTCTTCTGAGTCACTGATGGCTGAAAATGCCTCTCCTTTCCTCCTGGGATTGTGGCTGTGGAATTCTAGGGCTACAGTCTCCTTGCCTTGGATCAGGTGGGGTCTCAGGGTATCTGCCTGTGGTTACTGCTGCAGCCATATTTCTCACTCGGTAGCCCCTGTTTTAAACATCTCACTGAGTAGATGGATTAAGTTGCCTCTTATATTAATTTGTTTTATGTCAACAGCCATTTATTCTGATGGCTCAGCGTGGTCCGTCCCTTTTAAGTTGCTGATTTGTCCCATCCATCCCCTGGCTTTTCTTCAGTTGTCAGTTTATGTGTCTTCTCTGGCCCTTCGCAATTTAGCAGGGCAACTGCCCTTCCCTTGTCCATTTGCAGTGTATGGGTGCTCAAGCTTTTCACTCATTGGACAATAACATTTGCCATTTCAGAGTAAGCCCTTACTGTGCAGGGATCCCTTAGAATTGTAGATGTCCAGCTGGGATATCTGCTGGGTTAGAAGTCAGAGGTGTCTCTATATGTTGTATCTTGGTATCCTGGGATGCTACTGCCATACATTCTATCCTATGGCTGAGGCTAACAGTACATTATATCCTGTGGCTGGTGGAAGAGGGTTCTGATGATCAGGGTGGTTGCAGGGCATCCATGCCACATCTTCCTGGGAGGATGCACTCTGTGGCATCTCTGGGTAGTTTCATGCACAGTCACCCGCGAGCAGCAGCACCTCCCTGATCTAGATCAGACTTGAGTTACCATTTGTCTCCTTTTAGCCCTGAATCTCCATCTGGTTATTCTCTTGAGCTTTGGACAAAAGGACCAATTAGAAAAAAAATTCCTGTTTCTTTAGAAAAATTATATTTAGAATAATAATTTTGAATGTCATTAATTTTTATAATTTTTATTATGAAATATACCACAAAGGCCGAAGAGTATACATAATGAATACATGTAGATTAATGATCAACAATAAGACTAATATCTGTGTACCTACCACCTCACTGAAGAAATAACTTCTGTTCTTCTAAAATGAAGCTATGTTGTGATTCTAAGTGGATTCTCCCTCTCCCTTTCCTGAGGTCGTGGGGTCTGAAGTAGGTAGTATGTATGACCTTAGTGACTCCATAACAATTTTCTCAGTTCTTCTTTCTGAAAAATGAGAGAAAAGTGCAAACATTCTGGGGAGAGCCTCCTGAACTGTTTTCAAACAGAAGTCCAGATGATCATGCTTAGTGGTTGGCATAGCCATGTAGGTCACCATGGTTTCTCTTGGGAGGTGTTCACTGGCCCACTGCTAACCCATGTGGCACCTTTCTGTGAATAAAAAAAGCTACTCTAGCCCGACCAGTGCTGCTCAGTGGTTGACCATCGACTTAGGAACAAGGAGGCCACAGTTCGATTCCCAGTCAGGCCACATGCCCAGGTTGAGGGCTTAATCCCCAGTAGGAAGCATGCAGGAGGCAGCTGGTCAATGATTCTCTTGCATCACTGATGTTTCTGACTCTCTCCTCTTTTCCTCTCAGAAACCAATAAAAATAAAAATTAAAAAAGTAATAGAAAAGAAAAGAAAAAGCCACTCTTGCCATTTGCCAAAAACTTTCTGTAACAACTCAGTGCACAAAAATTTATGACTCTGAATGTGACTAGTGCCTCTTGGAGTTTACAGGCCACGCTTTAAGTCATGGTAAACAGGAGGTAGCTACAGGGTTCCTAGTGGGCTTCATCAAACTTTTGCCTACTATGCCTACTATGTGCCAGGCACTCTTTTAGATGCTTGGGATTCAATGCTGAGTAGACAGATGAGTGATTGCTCTCATGGATCCCCGATGACTAGACTTGGGAGCAAGCTGTTTTTTTGGGTGCATGAGCTGGGAGTCAGCTAACAAGCTGGAGTTGTTCTTGGTCTGGATCAGGGCCCTGTGATGTCTAGCCAAGGTGAGCCCAGGCTTTCATTTATTTAGCATGTTTTCTATGCCACATGAACCCTGAGAGGCCATGTTGTACCAAGCTGATGAGTTCAGAGTTCAGGTAGGATTCTTAAATTCAGAGTGACCAGATGACCTGCTTTTCCCTGGACAGTCCTGGGTGAAGTCTCTTGTCCCATAGGATTACTTATATCACCTCTTTTCCCTCTTAAAAGTGTCCCAACCCTGGATAACAAATTATGGGGTCATGTGTACTAGTCAACTTCCTGCGATAGTAACAAACACCTTCAAAATCTTGGTGACTTAAAACATCAACTGCTTAGTTGCTTATGAATCTGTGGATCAGCTGCAGCCTCTGCCCTACCTGCAGGTCAGGTTTCATTTTCCTGCTCATTCTGGATTTTGGGCCTCTGCCCCAGCCATCCCATGATGGCACCCAGGCTGGGAGATCAGCCCTTACATGAGGTCTGAGGTGGCATGGGCCATATCTACTCACATTTCATTGACTAGAGCAAGCCGGGGGCCAAGACCAACATCGGGGCCTTGGAGTTCATCCTCCCTCAGAGGGAGGGGTGCTGTGGTGGGTAAGAGTGAATATTGGGTAGATGATAGTACAGCTGACCCTATTGCCTTCCCAAGTACCCCTCCTCGAGCCATCCTGGTGGTTTCCTGTCGGTGCCTGCATCAGGACAGTGCCGGAGTTATTAAGGAAGGGGTTTTACTTCCACTTGGATTACAGAATGTATTATGGGATTTCACTGTGGTGTGAAGCTTGTTTTGTGTTCAGATTTGATTAAAGGGAGTGGGGGTTGATTGCTGTGACAGCCTGATTAGCTGGGATGGGGCTTCTTATCTTAGAAGTTACACCAACACATTTTCATTCCTGTGTGCGCTGGCAGGCCCGGCCAAACCTTGCTCCCCTACCATCTGTCTGGGCTCTATGGTGGGTGATTTCTAGTGCCCTTTACGTTGCCTCACTGACTACCTATTCCCTGTCTCCTCATCCCTGTCCTGTTGCTCTGCATCTGAGTTTTTTTGTTTGTCTGTTTACTTGTGTTTATATTTTAGAGAGAAAGGAGAGAGATGGAGGGAGACAGAGAGAGAGAGAAAGAAACATCAAGGATAATAATCATTGATTGGCTGCCTCCTGTACGTTCTGTACTGTGGATGGAGCCCACAATCCTGGACATCTGTTCCAACCAGGAATTGAACCATGACCTCCTAGTTCGTAGGTTGATGCTCAACCACGGTGCCATACCAGCTGGGCCTGCATCTGTGTTTTTAAATTTTTATTATTTTTCCCTCTGTGTCCTGTGTTTGCAATTGCCTGTGTTCAGCATGCATCACTAATTGGCTTTTCCTTTAAAAACAATTACATAAATTCCTCAGTGTTACTGGTTCACAGATGGATTGATGGTATCCATCCTTGTTTTCCATTGTTACTTAATTTGCTTATCTCATTTCCATGGGACTGAAAAACAGAGAAGTAGCAAAGATTTGAGCTCATTGCCCATGTTGAAGTTGGAACCCCAGAGTTTTCAAACAGAGATGTGATATTGTTTCACTATTAGGGCAAAGATTGATTGGGAGTCATGGAGGAGATACAGTAGATCCATCACCAGCCCTGGCAGCTGGCTCTCTGTCAAGAGGAATTTTTCATGAAGAAATGGTTTCATCATTTTATAACAATGATCAGGTACCTTCAGAGTCATATTGAAAAGCACATGGGTGCCCGGAGGTCAGCTTGACTCAGGAGGTCAGTGATTTGCAGGAAGGGTTCATTTGCATGCCTGAGCAGACTGTCATGGATCATGGATTGCTGATGTGCTGTGGATAGTTAAAATCGTGACTATTGCCCAGCCACTATGGCTCAATAATTGAGCATCAACCTATGAACCATGAGATCACAGTTCCCAATCAGGGTACATGCCTGTGTTTCGAGCTCCGTTCCCAGTAGAGAATGTGCAGGAGGTAGCCAATCAATGAGAGTCATCTCTGATGTTTCTATCTCTCTCCCCCTCTCCCTTCCTCTCTGAAATCAATAAAAAAAATTGTGAATATTAAATAATCAATTTCGAATTTTCTTCTTTACTATTGTATCTCCCAAGCCTAGCACAGTACCTGGCATGTATAGTGATTGAGAAAACTTTGGCTAACACAGTATGAATGTTACTGATGGGCAGTAAAGGTGTAACTCAGGGAGAGTCCTTGTAGCACAGTGAGGGCAGAAGGGGTGTCCTTTAAAGGAAGGGGTTACAGTGCCAGGACTGACTCAGGTTGACACCTTAGCCTCCTTGGCTCCACTAGAAGGTGAGGTCGAAGCATGGACGGGGTTGGGTTTTATTCTGAGAGTTAAAAGCTCAGCCACTAGATACCACACTGTCATGGATCCTAGCTGAGGCCATGGCGCCACAGTCTACATTGCAGATGTTGTTGTTGCCCTGCCATATCCCCTGACACTCACCCTCACTACCTGAGCACATGGCCCCTGACCTCCGAAGGCCAGCCTTTGTGTTATTTGAATGTGGGATTGTTCTGGCCACTGCAGCTTACTTTGCCACCCATGCTGCAGGTTAGAAATGCCCCCTGAGAACTTCCCTCGAATCAGTGACTGAAGGGAGCCAGTGTTAGAAATGGCCCAAGTCCCTGGCCCCTGGCCCCTGGCCCCTGGCGCGGGGAGATTCCTAGGGTGCGGAGGCTTACCCTCCAGTCCCCCATGGTGGTAACTGGCTTGATAAAGCCCCCTTTACTTCTGGCTTCATTCCCTGGATCACTGCCCTTCTCCCCTCCCTGTGTTACCTTCATCTCAGCACACCACTTGCCCTTGAATACGTGTCTCAGGTCTGCTACTGGGAAATCCAAACGGGGAGCACCATCCCTGGTCCTGGGCACCCTGACTGCCGGGATGTGGGTATTCCTGAGGCTTCAGAGGGCTTGAGCTTCATTTTGCTGAGACCCTTAAAAGTTGATATCAAAAATAGGGAAAGAGCACTCTAGTTCTTTGTTTTGTTTTATTTTGTTTTAAAAAGTCGTACTTAAACAATTCACAAGTGATATTATACAGCTCTCTGAGATGACAGAGGAATTGTTTTTTTGTGTGTTTTTTTTAATTGTTGACACTATTAATGATGTCCTATATTTTTTTTCCCCTTCCTCCATTTACTCACCTCCAACCAGCCCCACCACCCCTCCCCTGGCCTTCACCACTATGTTTTGTGCGTCCACGAGTTATGTATATATGTTGTTTGGCTACTCTCTTCACTGTCTTTTATCCAGTCCACCCTTCCCTTCCCCCCTGAGATGACAGAGTAATTTTTAAGGACAATGAAACTGCCATGCTCATCCAATATCACCAATTTGTGTTGTCATGGGATAGTGTAAATAGTAATGCAGGTATGGTTGACTTGCAGGGCCTTTCTAGGCCCCCTGGATATACCCTGTCTCTTGCTACAGCAACCTGCTTCTTGTTTCTAAGCACAGCCTGCATGTTACTTCCTCAGCTGGCTGCTGAGGGATGGATGGATGGATGGATGGATGGATGGATGGATGGATGGATGGATGGCCATTGGACCAGCCCAGTGCAATGGCAGGGTGGGGGGTGACAATCATACTGACCTTTAATCTCTGCTTCTTTGCAGATATCTCAGTGAGCCTTCTGACCCTTCTGGTCACCGCCTGTGGCCTCGCTCTCTTTGGCGTGTCTCTCTTCGTGTCTTGGAAACTCTGCTGGGTTCCGTGGCGAGAACGAGGCCTGTTCTCTGGTAGCAAAGACAACAACCAGGAGCCTCTAAACTATACGGACACAGAGATCAATGAGCAGGAGAACAGCGAGGGCTTCCTAGACCCTCCCAGCCCCTGCCCTGACTCCTCCATGAAGATCAGCCACACCTCCCCGGACATCCCCGTCTCCACCCAGACCGGGGTCCTGGAGAACTGTGCCCACAGCGTCCACGTGAAGCGCCAAGTCACAGAGCCAACCTCGTCGACCCGGTCAGTAATGCCTCCTTCCTTTCTGAATGCAAAGCAGGGACCATCCACCCCTTCCCCTCTCTTGGCAGCAGTGACATTGAGTCACCAAGGAGCCTGTGACCTTTCACATGTCCATTCCCTGTCACAGATGTGAATATGGGAACTTGGTGCTGCTCAGTGTATTGCACTGAGGTTCCTGAGCTCCGCATAGTGTCTGCTTGGTCCACAATGACATTTAGTTAGCGTGACCAAGATTTACCCTGTCAGGTACCACCTAAGAACTTCATCTGCACTGTTGCATTATGGCTCACAACTTGGTGTGAAATGGATCCTATCATTTTCATTTCACAGAAGAAACTTAATTCAAGCAGATGAAGTAACAAAGTTATATATTGGTAAGCATCTAGGTTGGGGTTTGAACCGGGTTCAGTCACCATCAGAGCCTGAGAGTTTACCACTCCCAGTGCAGTTTCTCCCCTTGTCTGGGACCTAGCCTAGCGGCACACACTGGCTCTCTGCACTCCAGACTGCCCAGAGGTCTCGGCCCATCTCCAGCCTCTGCAAGGCCTGCGGAGTGCCTAGGCCTCTCTGTGTGGCTGGATGCTCTGTGCCCTTTGGCAGTGGAGGAATAGTATAACGCAGTCACAAAAGCAAGGTCTGGGGCCAGTGAACTGGCTTTACTTAGGCGCATGACGTTGGACACCTTAATCTCTGTGTTTCCATTTCCTCTCCCGTAAGAGAGGAAGAGTGACAGCAGACATATAGGTGGTTTTAAGAATGAATCAACTGCGTGGACATCCTGTGCTTTTCCAGGCCTATACCTGTAAATACTCCAAAACATGAGCTGCCCCTTTGCTCCCAGGGCTGCTGTTCACAGCATCATTAGCCTGGAGGCGGGCCTCTCCCAAGACTCCGATGTTGCATGAAGGTGGCTTTGAGGCCAAACAGCCAATTCTGAATCTTTGGATATAAAAATTCACTTTCAATAAGAGACTATAGGAAAAGAGTCTTGGGAAGCAGCATTTTCTAAAATGAGAATATTTGCTTGAGCAATAGCCAGAGTTGAAAAAGCGTGTGCTGTTATTTAGAAAGCCAGAGCACAATTTAGGGGGATTTTTTAAAAAATCTTTTTTCTCTGGAAACAGCAGTAAGATTTTACCCTTTTAAATATTAATCGAGTATACCCTGGAAGCTCTGCCCATTCACATTAAGTAGGATGGAATATGACAGTTTGTAATTTAATTTTTTCTGAAACCCGCTTTAGAACATTTCCAATTCTGAGTCAAAGAGCTAAACCTCAGCTGTTTCTCTGCGAGGAAAGGGGTGGTTGTTTGCCTTTCGGTTTAGAAGAAATCCTCGGATTCTATCACTAGGATTTCTCTTCAGATTTAACACTCAAGTATAACTGGAGCTCCTCGATGGTGCTGCGGGGCTCACGCAGTGGTGCATTCTCGTAACAAAACCTCAGAATTCCAATAACTGGGGCCTGTCAGAGGGGGTTTTCACCGAAACTTTCTCCCATTTGGCTGTACTCTGCCTGTTAATTGTTCTGATCTGGGTCCCTGCGACACAGGGTGATGTGCTGGGTTTTTATTAGCTTGTAGATCTGAGGACTCTGCCATCATTCTAATGAATTGATAGCAACCACACCACTCTGATTATCACAGTATTTATTCTAGAAAAGTGTTTAAGGGCTCTGCATATCAAAAAGAGGCTGCGTTTAAAAATAAAAACTGTAGATATCTTCACCACTGATTTGTAGACATCAGCTAGAAGGAAAAAATAAGTAAAAAGAGAAGAGAGAAAGAATTATTCCTGTAAAATATATTTTACTATATTTAGATTGATTTTTGTTTTGGAATCATGCAATTAAATTACCTTTTCTGATGGCCAAAACAAGCTTAGTTTTATCTGAACGACTATCAGAAAACTAAACTCCTTCCGTCTGCATATGACCTACTACTACTGACAATGTACATCATTAATGCATTTAAATACTTATCTAAATTACTGCTCAACTCCTTTTATGGGTTTTGTCTGGAAATACACATCTTTGCTGATGGTATTACTGTACGAATGGTATATGGCCTTGTAATTCTCTAGGATGTGTATTATATTATAATACACAGTGTGAAAATAGGGGAAATTAGTGAAATGTCCCTCATGCTCCAAAACCTTTTTAACATCTTTTTTTAAGTCACATTTTTGATAACCTATTGGGGGAGGGAGAGGTACTCTTTGCTGGGATGACGCTAAGTAGTCTGCTCTGCTAGTTACTATTTCTTCTCCTTTCTTTCTCCTATGTTATTTACCTTCTCATTGCTGCACTTCCTTTCTTACTGCTTCCTTCCTGCGGCTGTTATCACTTGTCCCAAAATTCGCAGGACACCTCCTTGGCCTAGACTGGTGGTTAAGGGCATTGCAGTTGGAAACGCCGCCCCCACGCCCCGCCACACAAACACCCCCCACACACATATACTCTCTCTCTCTCTCTCTCTCTTTCCACACTCCCACACACACACACACACACACACACACACACACACTCCAAACACACACACACACACACACTCCACATACCTGGCCTCTTCAGCTTGGACATATGTGGCTTCCACCAATGCCTTTTGAAATGTTCTGATGATAAGCTTTGTTTCATCTGCTAAGAATATTTCTGGTCAAGGTGACTTTCTCTTGTTCTTCCAAGATCAAACACCTTAGTATTCTCTTTCTAGTTAGCACCATTACTATTAGAAACTTCCAAAATTCTTCTTAATTCTTTTTAATTTGGGTGAAATCCCTCTTGCATAATGAAATCTCCCTAATGTTCTGGGAATGTGGATGAGGTTTCTCCCCCAGAATTCCCCAGATATTTTACAAGTCTGTTTTCCAAATACATGAAAACCCTGGATCCTCCAAACAGAAGGAACCTTGGCAGGCCACCCACGCCCATCTCTGACTTATGTCCCACAATGCAAGTCCAATCTGTTTTATAAGCTTTCTCAAGTTTCCTCTGTCATCTGTAATGTGTGTTTCTAGAATAAACACAAGGATGCCATGGACATAATAGTTTCTGATAATTAAATCCCAGTAGAGCAAATACACATTTACATCTCGTTTCAGGTTCTCATGGTGGTGAGAGAGGTCTGAGGTCCATTTTTGAAGCTGTAAATTTATGAAAATCTGAAGCAAGCACTAAATGAGCACTTCAAAAAAATCGTTCTTTTAAATGTTTCTATCTAACTGATGCTCCCAGTGCAAAACAATCTAGCTGAATAGAATTGTGCTACTGATAAGGTAATTACATTTCATCCTAGTGCACCACTTTCTGGAGTTTTATAAAAATTTCATTTGCCACACCACAAACTTCTTATCAAATCTGTGGAGGCTCTGTGTGATGCTTCTATCCCCTGGCAGCCTCACCTCTCAGCCAGGCCACCACATGGCACAACCCAGAGGGCACTGTCACCATGGACTCAGCAGGAGGCTTGTATGAAAAAGCTCATAACACTTGAGCTTCTCTCTTAGCAACCTCAGTGTCTCTAGCCCTTTTCTGCCTTGAGGCCTTCACACAGGCTGTTCCCTCAGCCTGAAATTCTTTTCCTTTTTCTTTGCCATGCCTGTCTCCTTGGCAGCCTTTATTCCCACCTAAAATGTCACCTCCTCAGAAAGGCCTCCCTGATCACCCTGTCTGAAGCGTGTGTTCTTTCCTCCACTCCCTTCCACTCTTAGTTCTCTCACACCTTGCCTTGCTTCCACTTCACAGGATTGAGCTCCATTTTTAAGCTAAATGGTTGTTTATTGCCCACATCCCCTCTAGACCATGAGCTCCGTGAGCTCAAAGACCACCCGCCCACCTTGTTTCTCCCTAAATATGCAACCCCTAGTGTGGCCTCTGGCACATAGCAGACTTTTTTTGTGAATGACTGACAATACAGTCATCAATATCAGACCACTTCTCTGTGTTCTGCTGACAGGACTGGCAAAGAGCCAAAAGAATAAACTGAGTAGGGGCCAGAATAGTATGAGGCCGGTATACCAGGTCTCACATTCATTAAGAGCCTTACATTCAGACTCCCGTCCTTATCTTTGAAGGAAGCAATTTCTACAGTCACTGAAATACACTGACTGAACTGAAAGAAGACAGTCATCATACTTTAAATTTAAATCATCCTATTACTTGCTACATAAGTGGTGCTACTAGGATGAAATGTTGTAATTACTCGGTAAGTAGCACAATTCTATTAAGCTAGACTGCTTTGTATTGAGAGCATTGGTTAAATAGAAACATTTAAAACAAATTTTTGCTCTTTTAGTTACTTCTTCAGATTTTAATATACTGACATCTTCAAAAGTGAAAGTTACGTAGACCTCTCTCAACTAGATATAAATGTGTATTTTCTGTCCTGGGATTTAATTATAGGAAACTGTTATGTCTGTGGCATTCCTATATTTACTTTAGACACACGCATTAAGCATCTGCTGTGTGCAAGTTCTACATTGTATGCTAATAATAAAGACAAAAAAGATATAGCTCCAGCCTCAAAAGCCCACAGACTAACTGGGGACATACTAAGGCTAACCTCAGGAATGGGGCACATAGGCTCATCTTAGTCATGGGGGGCACAATATTATAAGGCGACACCAAGGTTTTAAACCCGTTTTACTTGGGAGGAAGTGGGAAGAAGCTGGTTATGCTTTAGTGTATCTTACTATGCTTCACCACACACCTCCCCTGGCCAAGGCCTGCTGCCTACATCTTCATTATCTCACTTGCTCTGGAAGCCTGTGAACCCCATTACGGGAAAGCCTCAGATTCCCCGTTTTGCCCTGTAATCAGGTAACTGTGTCTTCCTCGGTGTCTGTCTGTGGATCAGGACAACCCAACTCTCTCCTCCCCATCACCAGGGGAGTTTCAAGAAGGGAAACAGAGTCCTGTTTTCAAACCTCCCTGTCTTGACCTGAACTTAGTAAAGAAACCCATGATGGTTCCGAAATAACAATGTGCTTCTCTCTTCCCTCTCCTTGGACCCTGAAGCCTTGTCAACATGGATGCCCCAGAGCTAGGGAAAAGATGGACCAAGTTTCACCTCTGAGACGGGGGCGGGAGGCTAGAAGAGCGTGCCCTTGTCTGTGGCTGCACCGAGGAGATCCAGCGATGGGAGGAATGCTGGTGGTCTGAATGCCAGATGTTAGGAGAAAGCTGCTGGGGCAGAAGAGCTGGAGACTTCATCCTGCTGGAGGGCTGGGGACCAAGAGGAAAACACAGTTAATTCCCCTGTTGAGGTCTAGAGCATCAGCTTGAAGGCTGATAAGGATGAGGCCACGTTAAGTAGGCAGGCTCATCTTCTCCGTGACAATTTCCCAAGCCAGAGGCATTTTTTTCTCTCTGCTTCTGTGGCTGTCTAACCTCCAGTCATGGTTTTTTTTTTATCCCCTCTGCCTTGATTTATAGTTAGTGTGTGACTATCTCATCACCTGCCTGGGTGTCATTTCCTTGAAGGCATTGAAGAGGTTTTGCCTCTCTCTCCCTCCTACCCTACCTGACACCTTGCTTTGCACATTCAAATTTGTTGAATCACAGTGATGTTCTCTTTAAGATCCAGTGGAGGAAGTTGGCCTTTGGGTGATGGCTCTGGGACTGAGACTTTGGGGGTCTCAATGGGGACACTGAATGTAGTTCATCTGAATCTGAGGAAAGGAGGGGAGGACAAGCCATTTGCATCTGGGCACCTGTGGTTCCTGTCCTTTAGCTGCAAATGAACCCCAGGCTCGAATCCCTTCAGGCATGGAAGCGTGTTTTTGAGTTTGTTAGGGGAAGTCTGCTTCATAGATTTTGTTAGTCACCTTTGAAATTAGACTTTCTTTAGGCCCAACCGTGAGTCTTCCAGCTCGGATCTGCGACAGCCATATCCAGGAAGGTCTCATCCTGGCCTCTTTCAGACAGGAAACTGGCCTCTAATGGGAGGCGGATCACACTGAGAGTTTCACCTCCAGGGCCAGCATTCTAAGGCAGCGTTAGGGTGTAATGTAGGTACAGCATTCCTTATCACACCCATCCTTGGGGCTCACCTCCTCTCCTTCCATTCATTGTATATACATTAAGCCCTGAAAACACCAAAATACTGGACTTCCCAGCCCTGCTGAGTGGACGCCTGCCTTGGACAGGGTTCCCTCCTTATCACACTCCCAGTGTCACTCAGCAGCGTTCAAATTCTAGAGCCTTGGTGGGCGGGGCAAGGCCTCTCATTTACTGCCCTCAAGTACCACCTCCACTGACCATTTCAGAATTCCTCATCCGGGTGCTGGGGCCAGGCCACAACACTCTGTTCCGAATCTTTCCTCTGTCTTGCTGTTGACTTGCTTATCCTCCCAACTCCATTTAAATAGCCCAGGAGAGCCATGGCATATTGATTTTCCGTTTCCTCTACCTCTCCTCTCCTCCGTGTCCCTGGGGCAGCCTCCCTGCTCTACTTTCTCATTTCTCAGTCCAGAGAGCTGCAGAGAGTATGCAAGGAGGTGATGAGTTACCTTGGTTCTCTGGTGCCCTGAGCATCTCTAGCCCATGCCTCCAGCTCCTGGAATTGCTGACTCTCTCCTGAAAGGAAATTGAAAGCGACTGAAAGAGAGCCCCAGGGAGTGAGAACTGTCCTGGCCTGTTACAGTCCCTGCTCTCTGCTTTAAGCCACTGCCTTACAGTGGGTTCCACTGTTTTCCCCAAAGTAAGTATGATTCAGAATGGGGGCGGGGGGAGTTTGGGAATAAAACTCAGGTAAAACATTTGGGTGGATAATAGTATTCATGCCTACGCTCAATTTTTAAAATCATCAGCTGTGTTGGAATTTGGAATGGAGGCATCCTAATTGCTTTCTGAGGGAATGTTTTGGTCTTTGAAATACGAATCTCTCCCTAACGCTGTCCCCAATGCACTCCCTCTACCCCCTGGCTGGGAACAGCGGAACTCGTAGGACTTACTTCTCTTCAGATTTCATGTCTTAAGAAAATGTACAAGGAAAACAGAGTATGTTCCATTTCTAAGCAGCCAAATTCATGTAGTTTTAAATTAAAATGTAATTGTACATGGCTGGCTTCGTCCTGCAGGTAAGGGTTAAGACAAAATGTTCCTGTGATGAATCTGAAGCCAGTCTTACAGAACATCGAAGGTAAGTTGCGATGTACTGAGGGCCTGCTCAGAGCACCTCGGGGGAGATGTGACAGCAGAGTCTGGGGCTGGCGTGGACTCAGGACCAGTGTCCTATCACAGACGCTGGTGCAGAGAAGGCGTATTGCGTGGATCTAGGTGGAGCACTTTTAGTATTCAAACAGTGTCACTAAGAGTTCTCAGAATGGCCATCATAGATGCAAACTGACTCCAGACCCCAACGTGGCTCTTGTGTGAAGCCAGCCTGAAGGGAAAAAGCAATAGCAGAGGAAGCCAGAGCTGGTACACCCGCCCCTTAAGGCCTCTGCATGGGGCTGGGTACTCGCTGCTCCCTGCCAGTCATTTCTGCCCAGAGATCCCAGCAGAGCAAGACCGAAGCTCTGTCCTAGCACTCCAGAGGTTAGCATCTCCACAAGGGAGTGACTGGGCTATACTTGCACAGAGAGGCCATTTAGGTGCTTCAGAGCATCCCCTGTTGCTCTCCCTAACCCTGAAAAATCAGAGATACAGAGGAAACGTAAGGTTGTGGATTTCTCTGCAAGAAATTAAAATCTCATAGCAGAAACTTTCAGACCACACAGTTTTTGCTCACGTGGCAATGTCCATGCCTGGGGTGTGTGTCTGCTTGTGGGGGACTGTGTTGGCTGTGACAGGTGCAAATGGCAGCTCTGTGATTGTGCTCTTGTTATACCAGCTCAATGACTAGGAGTGTATTTTAGGACAAAGAGGAATGTTCGGCATAGCAGCATCTGAATGACAAGGGAGGATAGTTTTAACTATGTCTTGGTGGCTATTTATCCCACGTTCACATCTTTATTTTATATATGAAGTAGCCTTCAGGAAGGAAGACAAGGTAACTCAAATGTTTATTCTGCCTCTCCATGTATTTACCAATCCATCCGAGACAGCTGGCTGTTGCTTTTGATCTGGTGGTGAGAGGCTATTTTAATTAAGATTATTGAGAGACTACAGAAAATACAGAATCATGACTCTGAAATCTGAGCTGAAATCGAACAAAAATGTCCTTAAGAAAAATCTTGTATGTAATGACTGCTTCTTTCCGTTTACGGAGACCCACACGATGATGCATGTTTCAAAGAGAATTTTTGGGAAGCGTCTAGAATAAGCTTACTTGTGTAGGGTGAAGAGTCAATTCTGTTAGCAAATACGTGATTTGCAAGTGTCGGTATCCAACCTTCCCTGACTGAATCCTTGTTTACATTTTTAGCAGCTTACCTTCCCTTCGATGCCCATAGTGTTTAGTACAAAAATAAACTCTTCCTGCTGCTCAGCAGTTACCCACATGGCATCGCAGACACTCACAGAGCTGTCACCCCCCCCTGTCAGAGCCGACATGGTCCACTGCGAGCAGACACGTCCTGTCCCATACATCTACCCTCACACAAGCAAAACTTGTGTTCTTGTGAGGAAACTATCTGATTTGAAGCAGTAAGAATATATAGCCTTAGAAAGCGGTAAGCCAGTGACAGGAGAGTCTGTGTAATTTAGAGACTGATTCATTTTTCTTAAATACACAGACAGTTGTTTCAGTTTCAGGATGGCATTGTATATAAAAGAGAATAATTTTATTTTTAAATCAGCATGGACAAATCTTTACATCCCACTGGCCAGATAAGCTTTCTTAATGGCTTATTAGTTGAGAAAGTGCATTAAACCTTTAAACCTTCAAGGTCACAGGTAATCATTTCATTTCCTGACATCAGCCCTCAATTTTGGGTTTCAAGCCTTGGGGAGAAGCTTACTCACATTAATGAGCATATTGAATTTAGCCCGCCCCCTTTTCCCCCCCAAAAAAGGGCCTACAGATCTAAGCTTTTAACAGTACATAGTCTGCCTACATCCCAGGCACACGTTTCTGAAAGACCCGTAGCTAATGAGGTTGTAACTTTGTTCTCTCTTGCTCCTCACTGAAGGCATAATTCAACCCGAGGGCAACTCAACCTGTCGAACCCGGACTTCAATATCCAGCAGCTGCAAAAACAAGAACAGCTGGCCGGGATCGGCCGCATTAAACCGGAGTTATACAAGCAGAGGTCACTGGACAACGATGATGGGAGAAGGAGTAACAGCAAAGCCTGTGGGAAACTGAACTTTATTTTAAAATATGACTGTGACCTAGAGCAGCTCATAGTGAAGATTCACAAAGCCGTCAATTTGCCCGCCAAGGACTTCTCTGGGACCTCAGATCCTTACGTCAAGATCTATTTGCTTCCAGATCGGAAAACAAAACACCAGACCAAAGTTCACAGGAAGACCCTGAACCCTGTGTTTGACGAAGTGTTTCTGTTTCCGGTTCCCTACAACGACCTTGAGGCCCGGAAACTGCACTTCTCTGTGTACGACTTTGACAGGTTCTCCCGCCACGACTTAATCGGCCAGGTGGTGGTAGACCACTTCCTAGACTTGGCCGATTTCCCCAGGGAGTGCATCCTTTGGAAGGACATCGAATATGTCACCAATGTAAGTCCCGCATTTCTTCTTTTGGGGGGAGGTGTTGGAGGTGTTTCTTGGTCAGCCTGTGATTAAATGACTTAGACCTTAGTTTATTTAGGGGGCAAAGTCAATATACATAGAACTATGGCTTCAGAACCTCCTTAATCCCCGCCATCCCCACACTAGGCAAGCCCCCAACGCCCTAGTGTCTGTGTCCATTGGTTATGCTCATATGCATGCATACAAGTCATTTGGTTGCTCTCTAATCCCCCTCCCCCACTGCCATGTGTCCCTGGATCTCCTTTTGTTCATCAAGTTATGTTGATTATTATATCCTGCATATGAGTGAGATCATGTGATATTTATCTTTTTCTGACTGGCTTATTTGCTTAGCATAATGCTCTCTAGTTCCATCCATGCTGTTGCAAATGATAAAAGTTCCTTCTTTTTTATAGCAGTGTAGTATTCCATTGTGTAGATATATCACAGTTTTTTAACTCACTCATCTGCTGATGGGCACTTAGGTTGTTTGCAAATCTTAGCTGTTGTAAACTGTGCTGCTATGAACATAGGGGTGCATATATCCTTTCTGATTGGTGTTTCTGGTTTCTTGGGATATAGTCCTAGAAGTGGGATCACTGGGTCAAATAGGAGTTCCATTTTTAACTTTTTGAGGAAATGCCATACTGTTTTTCACAGTAGCTGTACCAGTCTGCCTTCCCACCAGCAGTGCACGAGTGTTCCTTTTTCTCCACATCCTTGCCAGCACTTGCTGTTTGTTGATTTGTTGATGATAGCCATTCTGACAAGTGTGAGATGGTATCTCATTGTTGTTTTGATTTGCATCTCTGGATGATTAGTGACTTTGAGCATGTTTTCATATGTCTCTTGGCTTTCTGTATGTCCTCTTTTGAAAAGTATTTATTTAGGTCCTTTGCCCATTATTTGATCAGGTTGTTTATCTTCCTTTTGTTAAGTTGTATGAGTTCTCTGTAAATTTTGGAGATTAAACCCTTATCTGAAATATCATTGGCAAATATGTTCTCCTATTCAATGGGCTTTCTTGTTGTTTTACTGATGGTTTCTTTTGCTGTGCAGAAGCTTTTTATTTTGCTGTAGTCTCATTTGTTTATTTTCTCCTTAGTCTATAGGAGCTGTGTTGGTAAAGATATTGCTATGACATATGTCTGCTATTTTGCTGTCTATGGAGTCTTGTATGATTTTTATGGTTTCCTGTCTTACATTTAAGTCCTTTAGCCATTTTGAGTTTGTTTTTGTGTATGGTATAAATTGGTGATCTAGTTTCATTTTTTTTTTTTTGCATGTATCTAACCAAATTTCCCACACCATTTAGTGAAGAGACTATCTTGACTCTATTGTATGCTCTTGCCTCCTTTGTCAAATATTAATTGAGCATAATGGCTTGGGTAGATTTCTGAGTTTTCTGTTCTGTTCCATTGGTCTATATGTCTATTTTTGTGCTAGTACAAACCAGGCAGTTTTGAGAACCATGGCTTGGTAATGTAGCTTGATATCTGGTATTGTGATCCCTCCAACTTTGTTCTTCTTTCTCAGGATTGCTGTGGCTATTTGATGTCTTTTTTTACTCCAGATGAATTTTTGAAGAGTTTGTTATAGATCTTTGAAATATGCCATTGATAGTTTAAAGGGGATTGCATTGCATCTGTAGATTGCTTTGGGTATTATGGACATTTTAATGATGTTGATTCTACCAATCCATGAACATGGTTCGTTCTTCCATTTGTTTATGTCTTCTTCTATCTTTTTTCAATGTCCTATAGTTTTCTGAGTACAGGTAGTTTACCTCCTTAGTTAAGTTTATTCCTAGGTCTCTTAATTTTTTGGTGCAATGGTAAGTGGGATTGTTTCATTTCTCTTTCTGTGAATTCATTATTTATAGAAGTAAAAATGTAAATGTTCATTTGTTCAAAATCTCAAATCTCTGAAAGTTCTTCACCGATTGCTTTGAAATTTTGACACAACATTGCATTCGAATATGCGTGTGTTTTTATATACCTACATTATATAGCTGTCACACCTGTGACAGGTAAAAACATGCTTTTTGGGAAAAAACAGATAAAAATATGCTTTTTTAAAAAAAACAACGCCATCTGTTGGACGTAAAAGCAACATATGCTACAAATTTAACAATATTATTCAGTCTAACATTCAAAGCTAGGCAGTCACATAAAAGTCTGTTGACACTGTTGTGGAAGCAGATGAAGTGGTTAATTATCCAACAGAATTTTGAAATTCACTCGCTCTTCCAAAGATGCCACTGCACATACTGCAATTAAAAATCGGCGTGCCAATTATCATATTGTGAAATATCAACCAGCGTGGGGCTGGGCCTCGGGCTGGGCCTCAGGCCGGGCCTGGGCTGGGACTCGGGGCACGGGCGGTCACCGCAGTCCCCTCACGCTGGTGGCTGAGAGCTCTCGGGGAGCGTGGTGGGTGAGGGCAGGGGAACTTCCTGGGCTCCTTTTTCCTCCGGCTTTTGGGTGGCTCGGTGAGGGCCCCTACCTGCGGGAGTCGGGAGTGGCCAGGCTGCTTCGGGCACAGGGCGCGGGGCATGGGCCGCCTGTGGGGAGCAGGGGTGCAGGCTGGCGCTGGGGTCTCGGGCTGCAGAGGCCCATGTGTGCAAGGCCAGCCCAGCCGGGCAGGGTGGGGGCGGTGGCGTGCCAGGGGCAGCCACCTGGGAGAGCGCATTGTATACCCACAAGCATTGTGCAATTAAACATATTAGAAACGTGCGTTTTTTCTTTTCTTTCTTTTCCACTTAACCAGACTGAGCCACAGCAACACGTGGCTGGGTACAGCTAGTTGGTGTATAAAAAGGTAATAGATTTCTGAGTGTTAATTTTGTATCTTGCTACATTGCCAAATTCATTTATTAGGTCTAGTAGTTTTTTGATGGAGTCTTTGGGGTTTTCTACGTATAGTATCATGTCATATGCGAATAAGGACAGTTTTACTTCTTTTTTTCCAATTTGGGTGCCTTTTATTTCTTCTTCGTATCTGATTGCTATGGCTAGCACTTCCAGTACTATATCAAAAAGGAGTGGTGAGAGTGGGCATCCCTATCTTGTTCCCATTCTTAGGAGAAATTAGTTTAGTTTTTGCCCATTGAGTATGATGTTGGCTGTAGGTTTGTCATATATGGCTTTTATTATGTTGAGATATGACCCCTCTATTCCCACTTTGCTGAGAGTTTTTAATCAAGAAAGGGTGTTGGATTTTGTCAAATGCTTTTTCTGCATCAATTGATATGATTATGTGATTTTTGTCTCTCAATTTATGTATGTAATATGTCACATTTATTGATTTGTGGATATTATACCATCCTTGCATCCCCAGAATAAATCCCACTTGGTCATGGTGTATGATCTTTCTAATGTACTGCTGGATCCGATTTGCTAGAATTTTGTTGAGGATTTTAGCATCTGTGTTCATCAAGGATATTGGCCTGCAGTTCTCTTTTTTTTTTGGAATCTTTATCTGGTTTTGGAATTAGGGTAATGCTGGCTTCATAAGAAAGAGCTTAGGAGTGTGCCTTCCTCTTGAGTTTTTTGGAATAGTCTGAGGAGAATAGGTATTAGTTCTTCTTTGAATGCTTGGTAGAACTCCCCTGCAAACCTGTCTGGACCAGGGCTTTTATTTGCTGGAAGATTTTTGATCACTACTTCAATTTTTTTTGGCAGTTACCTGCTTATTCAGGTTTTTTTATTCTTCTTAATTGAGTTTTGGGAGCTTGTATTTTTCTAAGAATATGTCCATTTTGTCTAGATTGTCCATTTTGTTGGAATAGAGTTGTTCATAGTATTTTTTCATAATCCTTTGTATTTCTGTGGGATCAGTTATTACTTTACCTCTTTCATTTCTGATTTTATTTGGATCCTCTCTCTGCTTCTTGGTGAGCTTGGCCGGAGGTTCATCAATCTTGTTTATCCTTTCAAAGAACCAGCTCTTGGTTTTGTTCATCTTTTGTATTTTTTGTTTTGCTCTCTATGTCATTTATTTCTGCTCTGATCTTTATTATGTCCTTCTTTCTGCTTACACTGGGCTTTTTTTTGTTGCTGTCTTTCTAACTCTTTGAGTTGTAGGGTTAGATAATTTATTACCATTGTTTCTTGTTTTTTGAGACAGGCCTGTAGAGCTATGAACTTCCCTCTCAAGACTGCTTTCACTGTGTCCCATAGATTTTGGAATCTTGTGTTTTCATTGTCTTTGGTTGCCATGATGCTTTTTATTTCTTCTTTGATCTCTTTGGTAACCCAACCATTGTTTAATAGCATATTATTTAGCCTTGCATAGTGATATTTTTACTCAGTTTACACCCTTTTCATTATCCTGCAGAGGTGCATTGACACTCTGGAAATAGAAAGGAAAATTGGACTTTCCTAGGTAACTATGATATTTTAATGCCACTTGTTTCTTTCACCTTTTCCCCTCAGATAACTGTTAGCTTGTCTTCTGCAATATGGCCCTTTTAATGCCTTTCTCTTTCTCTTTCTCTTTCTCTTTCTCTTTCTCTTTCTCTTTCTATCTCCTCTTTCCATCTTCTTTTCCCTTTTTCTCTCCCTGCCTTGCCATCCAAAGATACCAAACATCTAATTCTTACTCAGCTCAGACCATGATCCAGCTTGAGTTTGGAGCCTGTCATGTGAGAGGCTGTCCCTCTGCTCAGAAAGAGAACACACATTTTCTGCCCAATGACCAAATAACCACATGAGTACTTTCTCATTCTCAGCCATGTTTGTGAACTGGGGACTCACCCACACTTGGACACCTTCTCCATGCCACTGGGTGGGTACCAGTGGCAACTTTGTCCCGCTGCTCCCGGTGAGTGAAGTGTAGCATGGGAGTTTGCTGGCCTTTGTCATATGACAGGAAAGAATAGGAGTAGCTGGAGAAGGTGCAGAGAGCATCAGTGGATGAAACTAAAGTGATTTGGGAGATCTCTTCAACCTTGAACAGTGTGATATTGGTAAACCAAAAACTTGATGCAAGGGAAAGCAAGGATTATACTTATTCCCGCATTAGTAGGCAGCAAGAGAGGCTCTAAAGAAACAAGATGGCCAGGCTGCTTATGCTCCTTTGAATGATTCAAGAATAGACCCTCTCGTTGGAGTATTTGCCAAGTCCCCTTGGACATACTAGTAAGCTGAGATACTGTCTGCCAACAGTGATGAGCCCTGGTAGAGGAGGTTGGTCATACCATCTGGTGTGACATCAATTTATATTTTTTGACAAATGAATTCCATAAAATAGTTGGAATGGTTGTTAAAAAGGCTCAACAGCATCCTAGCTAGTTTTGGTCAGTGCATAGAGTGTCGGCCTGCAGACTGAAAGATCCCAGATTTGATTCCAGTGTACCTCAGTTGCTAGCTCAGTCCCTGGCCCTGGTTGGGGCTCATGTGGAAGGCAACCAATCCATGTGTCTCTCTCACATTAATGTTTCTCTCTGTGTGTGTCTCTCCCTCTCCCTTCCACTCTCTCTAAAAATCAATGGGAAAAATATCCTCGGGTGAGGATTAACAACAACAATAAAAAAGCTCAACAGGGATCTGCTATAAGTTGCTTCCAGAGACTTTGTGGAAAGAGCAACACTGAGTGGACAGCGATAAAAATGTGGGTAAGGTTGATTCCTGGTGGGAATATCTTCGAGAGCAATTTCCCATGGGATAAGACTATAGAATGGCAGCCCACAGGATGTTCTGTCCTAAGATCACTGTCATGTTAGCACTCTCCTGGGACTAAGAGTTCCTCTTCATTTCTGAAGAAGTCTTGATTTCCATAGAATTTGTGAAGAATATTAACTTACTTATCCAGGAGGAAATCCAAAAGGGCTAAAGGCCTCAAAATTCTTATTTCTTCAGCTTACAAAAGAATTCTAAGCATTGATCTAGGCCTTGACTGATACTTGACTTTTCTCATAAATTTTAGAATCTAATTGTCAAGTTAAACAAAATTTTTTCTTGTATTTGTTTGGACTTGGACTTTCTACTTTGACCATTGTGCATTTCTCCATTTATTTAGTTCTTTAAAGTTTATCATTTGAGGCTTATAATTTTCTACAGGAGGATCTTGCATGTCTCTTGTTAGATTTATTGCTAGATTGTTTTTGTTATTTTAAATAGTGTATTTTCTAAAATTGCATTTTCTAACTAGTGCTGCTGTAAAGTGATGCAGTTTTGTATATTTATTTTCTATTTGTCAATCTTGCAAACCTATTAATTCTTATAATTGAATTGTGGATTCTTCTGAATTTTCCTTGTAGATAATCAGTCATGTGAATTACGATAGTTTGTTTCTTTCTAATTTGTATACTTTTTATTCTTTTTTAAAAAAATATTTAGTGCACAGACTAGGAGTTCCAATACAATGCTGCGTAATAATTGTGGTAGTAGTCACACTTGATTTTTCCTTATTTTAAATGGAATATTTTTAATATTTTCATTGATATAATTTTTCTAAAGATAGTTTAAGGTTATCTCTATAACATTAAAAATGTATCCCTCTATTCCTAGTTGACTGAAACTTTATCATGAACAGTTGTTTTATCAAATGCTATGATCCTGTGAAGTTCCCCCCACACACACTTTGATATGCTACTTTGGTCAATTATTAACTTTCTCATTTTGAGCCAAACTTATATTCCTAGTATGATCCCAATTACCCTTGATATATTACCTGTTTTATACATTGCTGACTTTAGCTAATATTTTGTTTAACATTTCTGGCATCTGTGCTCCTGAGTGGTACATGTAACCTACTTTCTTGTGTGGTCCTTATCTGGGTTGGAATCAGTGTGATTCTTGGTCTCGAAAATTGGCTAGGAGTGTTATTTTGGACACACACCATTTGCTTCTGCTCAGTGCCCCTAGAAGCTTTGGGGGTTTTGTTTATTTTTCTACTAGGGGCCCGGTGCACAAAAATTTGTGCACTCGGGGTGGAGGGAGTCCCTCAGCCCGGCCTGTGCCCTCTCACAATCTGGGACCCCTCAGTGGATGTCCTATGATGGCCCCAGTCTGCCAGGCGCCTTTTGTGTGTGTGTGTGTGTATGTGTGTGTGTCATCACTGGGGACCTGCCCCCAGCCCCATCAGAGGCTCG
>PVJC01003507.1:0-69908 GCA_004026665.1 Murina feae
CAGCATGAACTCCTGGTGACCTCACTGCAGGAGGTTCTTCTCATGTGTGGGAATGCTACTGAATCTGCCTCCTCCTCCTAGATGGCCCATGAGGAATGAGTGTGATCTGGGAATATTAAAATCAGAGATCAAAGGACATTAGATACTGAGAGAGAGGGAGACGCAGGGACAGTCAGTTGGTTGTATACCTTGTGCCCCTGGGCACAGAGACCACCTTTTTGGTGGCTGAGTGACTAAACTTAGCAGCTTCCCAATACAGAGCAGGGAGAAAGAATGGTCCTATTACTTGCTGAATTAACTTATTTCAAAACGTTGTGTAGGAGGGCCTACCCCTCTTCTGCCTCCCACAGGCATTGCACAAGCATCTGCTTGTTAGAGAAGCCAAGCAAATGTGATAAACTCTTTCAGTTGTAAGGGTTACACAAGACAATATTGTGTGTGTGTGTGTGTGTGTGTGTGTAATAAACTAATAGAATCAAGCCCTTCTCTTAGAAAGGATCCCAAAACTTAAAAAATATCCATTAGTTCCTAAGTACTTTCTCCAAATTAACTTAAAAAGGCACTGTTGGAGGACAAGTGGAACAGATGCCAACATGCTAATGCTCAGACTGCTTGCTGTGCCCCGAGTAAAGCCCTTTGCCTCTAACCCAGAGATCTCACTTCTTCTGCTAGCATCCGAGAAACAGCAATAGGCTAATCACTTAGTCTGTAGATAAGACTAAATCAAACCTCAGACCTAACAGGAAAGGAATACCAAAGTTTATGAAGTGCTTGGAAAGAGCTCGAGTCTTCACTGAAGCATTTCCGTTTCCTCTCCTCTGCCCTCTACCCTTAAACACTGTTAATAAAATCCAAGGTTCTCGGCAATGCTGGAGACTTCTTAGACTTCTTAACTTTGACCTCTGAATTACCAAACTTCCTGAATTCTTCCCGGGCATGTGAAAGACCCTGTAAAATACCAGACTGCTGGGCTTTTGCAGAAGCCATGGAAACCAGCGGTTGATTTTCATCCAGCCATTCCTGCCTTCAGGCTATACTTAAATCCGTCCAGTTTTTAAACATCTCCCGAAGGATGGAGTTTGGCCACATTCCCTCTGTAGCCTGTTTCACCTTTTCCCTTTGAGGACAGTTGTCTGCTTTATAATTTAAACAGAACAACAACAGCAACAAAGAATGAAGCGGCTTATGAGTGGAAATTTTTCCTTTTTGTGGTCTCCCCTGAGGACTTAGAAACTGACCCTGCCCTGCAGTGGGTGGGGGGAAATCTCGAAGTTCACAATGAGTGTCTTTTCTCAAGGCTGAATGCTGTTCCATTTTTCTTTAAAAATTGTTCACTGTGAATCTCATTTCTCTAACTATTCTCTGCCGGTTTCCTCAGAGCTCTACTTTCTCTATCTTGACATCGTCTCGCTCGGCTAAACTTTACGTAGCTTTTCTTTCTGCCACAGACTTCTATGAGTATCATTTTCTATGGGCTGTATTAAGTGGGGTCCTCACCTGGGCCATTGGGATGATTAAGTTCTAAGACTACTTCTCACATGAGGTTTATGAGATTATGTTACTGGGGGATTATGGAGGCCCGATTCTGTACACCTGTGTTGAGGGTCATCCCCTTCTATTCACTCACCCTGAATTTCTAGAGAGTGAACCGTTTGTAAGGATTCATTCAACAGAATGTGTTTCCAAGGACGAACCTCAGTGAAGACACCACTATTTCCATAAGCCTCCCTTATCGATACACCTTGTCTTGTGCTTCAATTCTTAGTAGACTCATTACTATTGGTAGTAATAGGTTATCTTGCAATTAAGAAGAATCAACCTTTATTTTGAAGGTCAAAACAGAGTCCATACATATAGCCTCCCATGTACTAACTTTCCACGGTACTCTGTTAGAGAAATACTGAAACTGTATTCTTTAATCTCCTCTTCCTTTGATTATTTCAAGCTGTGCAGCCACCAGCAGGTCATGGTTCTCTTTCTTGACTTCCTCAGCTATTCGCTTATCAGTCATCAAATGTTTATTTAGGGATTTTTGTACAAGCAGCTGAGATTCAATGATCTGATTGAGTATAGAACTGAGCATGTCACAATTTGCTATAAATTCTTTAAACATTTTAATTCTTTAGTGACATTTCTCTGGGATAAGGGTTCCCGGGTTAGGATGGAATAAATGTAAAAAAGGGAAATTGTGCCAAGAGGGCTTTTGGGAAGGCCCCGAAAGCTCACTAAAACTGCTTCATTAGGTCCTTAGCAGTAAAGATTTTTTTAAAAATTTACTTTTACTGTTGAGGGTATTACAGATGTCCCCATTTTCCATTCCTTTGGCCCACTCTGCTTGGCTCCCACCCCACCATAGGCCTTCACTATACTGTTATCTGTGTCCATGGGCTATGCATATATGCATATAAATGATTGGTGAATATCTTCCTGCCTGCACCCACCCACCCCTTCCTTCTGAGATCTGTCAGTCTCTTTAATGCTTCCATGTCTCTGGACCTATTTATTTGTCAGTTTATTTTGTTCATTAGATTCCACATGTAAGTGAGATCATGTGATATTTGTCTCTCTCTGACTTATTTTGCTTTGCATAACAATGTCCAGGTCCCTCCATGCTGTCTCAAAGGGTAAGAGATCCTCCTTTTTTATAGCTGCATAGTCTTCCATGGTGTAAATGTACCACAGCTTTTCTATCCACTCATCTGCTGATGGGCACCTGGGCTGTTTCCAGATCTTAGTTATTGTCAATTGTGCTGCTATGAACATAGGGGCGCATACGTTCTTTCTGATTGGTGTTTCAGGATTCTTAGGATATATGCCCAGAAGTGGGATTGCTGGCTGAATTGGCAGTTCCATTTTTTTTTTTTGAGGGATCTCCATACTGTTTTCCACAGTGGCTGCACCAGTCTGCATTCCCACCGGCAGTGCATGAGGGTTCCCTTTTCTCCACATCCTCACCAGCACTTGTTTGTTGATTTATTGATGGTAGCCATTCTGACAGGTATGAAGTGATACCTTATTGTGTTTTTAATTTGCATCTCTCTGATGATTAGTGACTTTGAACATTTTTTTCATGTGTCTCTTGCCCATCTGTATGTCCTTTCTGGAGAAGTGTCTATTCAGGTCTTTTGCTCATTTTTAAATTAGATTGTTTGCCTTCCTTTGGTTGATTTGTATGTATTCTTTATAGATTTAGGAAATTAATCCTTATCAGTTATATCAGTAGTGAATATGCTCTCCCACACAGTTAGTTCCCTTTTGCTGTGCAGAAGCTTTTTAGTTTGATGTAGTCTCATTTGTTTATTTTTCCTTTTGTTTCTCTTGCCCTAGGAGATGTATTGGCCACTAAATATTTTTCCCCTATAAAATTTATTTCTGCATTTAGAAGCATTACTTTGGCTGTTACTGTAATCAATAAATTGAAATATTGTAGCCATCAATCCACTTACCATTTCAACATTATATTCCACCTGTGAATCATATTTAGCCAAACTTTAATAACTTAAGTGGAGAGAGAAAAATCGATGTTGTAGAATGACTTTTATTGATATTAAAAGATATTCCAGTGATAATTTTTATTTTCTTCCTTTTCATATCCATTTTCTAATTTTTCTATTATTGGAGTATATGAAAAAGTTACCATTTAGAATTTGAGGAGTAATAAATTCATGACTTTTTCTTATTGTATGGATATACTTATGTTTTGAAGACTTATTTAAATATTTTTACACTAGAGACCTGGTGCATGAAATTTGTGCATGGGGGCGGTCCCTCAGCCCAGCCGACACCCTCCCCAATCTGGGACTGCTGGCTCCTAATCACTTGCCTGCCTACCAGCTTGATTGCTACCTAACTGATCCCCTGCTGCCCTGATTGCCCCTAACTGCCTCTGCCTCAGCTTCTCCCTTCCCCCCACCATGGCTTTGTCCAGAAGGAAGTCAGATGGTAGGAAGATGTCCTGTCTCTCGGTCTAATTAACATATAACCATTTTATTAGTATATATGGCCTCTGAAACAGCCCCGAGTACTTCTACTCAATGGCCTAGAGACTGTTTGGCCATCATAATCTCAGACCTGTCCCCTAATTTAAACATCTTATATAATCATGATGTAGTTATAGAAACTAGGAAACTAACTTCAGAATAATGCTACTAGCCAAATTTCAGACTTTATTTAGTCATTTCATAGCTAATATTCTTTTTTTTTTCTCTTTCAGGATACTACATTGCATTTAGCAGTCCTGTCTTCTTAGTTTTCTTCAAGCTATGAGAGTATTTTACTTTTCCTTAAATTTTTAAAAAATTTATGATCTTTACTGTTTTGAATATTATTGATCAGGTATTTTGTAGAATGTCCCTCAATTTGGGCTTGTTTGGTGATTAGACCACAGTTATGAACTTTTTGAAAAGATACCACAGAGGTGAAGTATTTTCCTCATTGCATTGTGTCAGAGTCCATGATATGAGCATGGCTTGTTTACTGTTGATGTGAACTTTGGTCACTTGGGTAAGGTGATGTCTTCCAGGTTTCTCCACTGTAAGGTTATTATATTACCCTTTCCATTCTCTAGTCCTTAGAAGTCACTAAGTGCATCTTCTTCCCAAACCACTTACCCGTCTTCCCTGGAGGGCAGATCCTCAGAGAATTTCTTGGCATATGTTAGACTCACCACAGAAATTAACAAATATTTGGGCAAGATATTTTGAGGCTATGTAAATATCCCATTCCCCTATAAGCTGTTCTTATAATTTTCTCATTCATCAGTGAATCTTATTGTAACAATTATTCCTGTGGTGTTCTAAGATGATTTACTTTGTTCTTCATTCCTATACTTATTACTTGGCATTCTCTCTAAGGAAGAGCTGTCCCTTCGCCCTCATTTATTTATTTATGCAATCATTTATTTGCATCACCATGGGCTCACAGATATTTATTTCATCCTTTGAGTTTCTAGCTAAAATTTCTTGCTGCTTATATGTCTTCCAGTTACATCTGCCCCAAGCAAGCAAATCCTGGAGTCCTATTTCTCCCGCCTGGCACCTGTCACTCCCGCATTTCACATGACCTGTTTGCTTTGTTATCTCAGTGGTCCAATGAGGTCAAGAAAAGTCAATAGTATGCAGTTCTGCTTTTTTCTTGTTGTAAGGGTGTGAGTGATGCCTTTTCCAGTTCTCTACATCTCTGAGCTAGATCCAGAAGCTTATATAATGTATTTTAATATAAGATATAATATATTTCAATGTAGTATAATACAATATATTAAACCATAGTGAAAAGGCATTTGGGACATAGTGAAGAAAATTTTAAGATGAACTAGATATTAGATGATATTAAGAAATTATTGCTGGGCCACTGTGGCTCAATGGTTGAGCATTGATCTATGAACCAGGAGGTTACAGTTCAATTCCCAGTTGCAGGCTTGATCCTCAGTAGGGGCTGTGCAGGAAATAGCTGATCAATGATTCTCTCTCATCATGATGTTTGTATCTCTATCCCTCTCCCTTTCTCTCTCTCTCTCAAATAAAATCAGTGAAAAAAAACACCTTTTTTTTAAATGTTACTATTACTATTTTTTTTATTTTAATTCTTTTTTTAAAATTTTTTTTATTTTTTACATTTTTTAAAATTACATAAAGCTTTACACAGATTAGTACATATATTTCTTTTTCCCCCTGCCCTTCCGCCCGCCTCCCCCACCCCCCAGAAAACACCCTTATTTTTTACAAAAGAATTTATTGTTAATTTTTTTAGATGCCATAATGAATGGTATTGTAAGATAATGTCCTTTGTTTTTAGAATGGCTTGAGGAAGTGTTTAGGGATAAAGATATCATGATATTTTTTCTTATTTTGTTTGATTTTCACAGGGGTCTGTTAATGTGGCTATTTGATCACAGAGTCCTAAACATTTCAATTTAAAGTTAGTCCATGAAGATCTACTTGCTATAATTGAAAAAATGTGAGCCTGGTTTCCTGCAGAACTTTGCCTGATTTGAGCTGGTGATAGAGTAGACCATGACTGTCACTTTAATCTTTAGAATGAGTCACTTTATAGTCCTAGAGCTCTTTGAAAAGGAGGTTGGGACACTTGAGGAAGAAACTTTCAATAGCATCCCAAATGCAGGGTGTGGCAGAAGTAGGCTTACAGTTATGAATACATGAAATAGTTATTCTTATATTGTTATTTATTAATTGTATTATTTTCCATATGAATAACTGTAAACCTACTTTTGCCCAACTCTGTATATATGGGGGCTACTGCTCTTAACCTTCCCCAGAGGGACCTGCAGCATCTCCCATAGGCTTTGCACACTGAGAAGAGGAAAATACCTCAAACTTGTAAAAATGATTGAACACTGATTTTGAAACAAGACTGGTGCCTGGGACACAGAATGCCAGTGGGGCTTTGTGAAACCCAAACTCAGGAAATGAATGCATTTTAAACCATGATATCTCCCACTGCACTCAGTGGAACCCTGAATATATCTCTTCGTTAATTTTCTAGTTTCCCTGTGGTAGTTTAAGTAGTAAATAGTGGAATCCTTAGCAAATAGTGGAATCTTCACTTTGGCTCCCAGATTCTTATGATAAAGGCTATTATGGTCTAAAAGACCAAAAAGGAGGAAGCGTGTGGTGTTTTACTTCCCTAAAAATAAATAAAAGCAATACTATATTCCTTGGGGAACCACAGGTATCTCCAAGGATGTGAAAGAGGGGGGTGGTCTTACCACATCCCCAATTTGCATCTCCTGGTTAGACATTGCAGAAGACAGGAGGATGTGAAAGAGTAGGAATGGATTTTCATATATATATTTGATTTCATAGAGGAAGGAAGTGGGGAGAGAGATAGAAACATCAATGATGAGGAAGAGTCATTGATTGGCTGCTTCCTGCACACCCTACACTGAGGACCGAGCCTGCAACCCAGGCATGAGCTCTGATTGGGATTCAAATAGTGACCTCCTGGTTCATAGGTCAATGCTCAACCACTGAGACACCTGGGCTGGGCAAGATTGGATTTTCTTAATCTTGATTAGGAGGTGACTTCAACTGTATCTGAAGTTCTAAATATAGTGTTTTTACCTGAAACAAATGGATTCCACCTTGTTCCCTGGATTTAACAATTGAACTGGCATTTCCCCCCAGTATTCCATTAGCAGAAAACATTAGTAAACACTTGCTTTCACCTGGAAGGAATAGCAATAAACTTTTGCTAAGTTGCCTCTGGTGATACCAACATTATGACTCTATGCTACTTTATAGTGAATGGCATTGGGACCTTAGCCATTTTCACTCTTCAGAGGCACATTATATTGGTTCATTACATTGATGACATCATACTGTAAGACTCAATGATGTGGGTAGTGGGTACCCTAGATGTTCTGGTAAGACACTTATGTGCCAGTAGTGAGACACGTGTGTCAAAAGGGAAACAAAATCCTAAAGAAATACAAGGTCTTTGTGCTCATACTTTAAATCCTCTTGGCCTCATGGGCTGCTGTTAGAATAAGATGACCAGAGATGTGTGAGCTTTGACCAGCTTCATGCAGGTGCAACCTGTGTCACATGCCTCTTGCTCCCCGCCCTGAAGACTCTCTGACCCCTGCAGGGACACCCCTAGTCATTCATGCATATGTAACCTGTCAGGGTGAGGAGTTGCAGAGATGAAGGAAAAGCCAGAAATTCTTCCTCTGGTAGTGGAGGTCAGGGTCGGGGTGTAATGATTAGTGTCCAGTGTTGGGGCCCCATTGGTAAAATCCAAAACAGTTCAGGTGGAATGATGTTGGCGGTGTCTCAATTTGGCTACTTCCCTTGGTTCCTGCCTATTTTTTATCTTTGTTTTTTAATCTTCACAGTGATTCTAGGGGGGCTATCCAATAGCTTCCCTACAAATACATTTTCTGCTAAAGTAGTTTTTTACTGTTTGTAACCATGAACTCAGACTTTGTAAAATGAGAAAATTAGGCTAAATGACCACTTCATGATTATTTCATCTTTTCTTCATTCTATTACTATGCTGCTTCCGTTTCATCAATGTGTGTGTTTTGTGATTTTTTTCCCCTTTAAAAAATAAAAGCAATGATTTATTAGGCTTATGTTTTTCTTTTTCTAGAGTTGTCTTTTGAGAAGATGAGTGTGAGGAACAGGGAATTGAGTAAATATCAACATGCTGTTTAACAGCTGTGAGGCTTTTTTAAAATTAATATTTGTATTGATTATTTTTTTTGAGAAAGGAAGAGAGAGAGAGAGAGAGAGAGAGAGAGAGAGAGAGAGAGAGAGAGAGAAAGAGAAGGAGCCCACTTCATTGTTCCACTTATTTATGCATTCATTGGTTGCTTCTTGTATATGTCCTGACTGAAGATTTGAACCTATAATCTTGGTGTATCAGGGATTGGTCTAACCAACTGAGCCACCCAGCTAGGGCCCTGTGATATTTTGAAATTAATTTTATTAAGTAAAACCCAATTGGTTGATTTGTTATAAAATTGATGGTGTGAAAACCAAGATGGCGGCATAGGGAAACACTGGAAATTACTGCCTTGCACAACCATTTCAAAACTACAACAAAAAGAAAAAAGGGACACCACTCAGACCCACAGGAAGGCTGGCTGAGTGGAAATTCTACAACTAGAAAGAGACTGAGACTCAGAGGAGGTGCAGAAGTAAAGTGTGTAGGTATGGAGGCGCGCATGAAGGGGCTTGCGGAAAGGGCTATCAGCATTTCAGCATTTCAGAGGGAGGCATAAGCTCCTGACAGCTCTGAACTCCAGTTCCAGGTGAGTTTCTGGGGACTCAGACTTATATGGGGAGGAGATGGACTGTCTGGCACCATCTGGCACCATCTGGCACTGGGAGGATCTCCAGACCAGCTTTCTCTCGGTGGTGCCGAGGCTCACTGTGACCCAGTGCCTCTTAGGGCAGGGATGAGAAGCAGCCATAGCCGGTTGCTCTGCTCTGTAGATTCCCCAAGACCCCACCTCACCCAAGCTGCATGCAGAGGCTTTTGCATATAAAAGGCTGGGAAACCTCAGGCAGAAGCTAAAATAGCACCTCCTTAGAGTTTCAAGAGACAGTCAACCCAGTGGTTAAAGTGGGACCAATCAGTCTATAACTCCTCAGATCCATAAGGGACACACTCAGGGAGCAGACTCAGTGGGCACCAAAGCCCCACTGGAGCAAATCTTGTCCCATAAGGGTGTCTCCAGCATAGAAGTTCTCCCACCATAGACACAGCTGATTCTCACAGCCAAGTGGCCTGGAGGTCAATTCCTCTCAGTGATACCAATAGCAATCAAGGCTTAGCTACAAGACGACTGTGCACAAAGCTGACAAAACAGTGCACCAAAAGTATCCACCTCAGGTAATTGAGAAGACTGAACCACTGGGTCCTATAGGACACCTATCACAGAAAGCCACTCTATCAACGCAGGGAAGCAGTCAAAATGCAGAGACAAAGAAACAGGTCACAAATGACAAAAATGGAGGAAAGCAAATGACTGGATATAGAGTTCAAAGCCACGGTTATAAGGTTTTCAAGAATATTTTAGAGACTGCTGATAAATTTAGTGAGACCCTTGAGGATATGAAAAAGGCCCAAATAGAAATTAAGCACACACTGTCTGAAATAAAGAATAATATACAGAGATCCAACAGCAGACTAGAGGATTGTAAGAAACAAGTCAAAGATATGAAATACGAAGAAGTAAAAAACACCCAGCTGGAAAAGCAAAAAGAAAGAAGAATCCAAAAATATAAAGATAGTGTAAGAAGTCTCTGGGACAACTTCAAGCATACCAGCATCAGAATTATAGGGTTGCCAGAAGAAGAGAGAGAGCAAGATATAGAAAACCCATTTGAAGAAATAATGACAGAAAACTTCCCATACCTGGTGAAAGAAATGAAGTTACAAGTCCAGGAAGCACAGAGAATTCCAAACAAAAATAATCCAAGGAGGACCATACCAAGACACGTCCTAATTAAAATGCCAAGGGCAAAGGACAAGGAGAAAATCTTAAAAGTGGCAAGAGAAAAGCAGTCAGTTACCTACAAGGGGGCACCCATACGACTGTCAGCTGATTTCTCAACAGAAACTTTGCAGGCCAGAAGGGAGTGGCAAGAAATATTCAGAGTGATGAATAGCAGGAACCTACAACCAAGATTGCTTTACCCAGCAAAGCTATCATTCAGAATTGAAGGTCAGATGAAGAGCTTCATAGACAAGAAAAAGCTAAAAGAGTTCATCACCACCCAACCGGAATTAGATGAAATGCTGAAAGGTATGCTTTGAGAAGAGGAAGAGGAGGGAAAAGTAAAGATAAAAATTATGAACAACAAGTGTATGTCTATCAACAAGTGAACCTAAAAATCAAGTGACTAAAAAAATCTGATGAACAGAATAGACTGGTGAATAGAATAGAATCAGGGGCATAAAAAGGGAGTAGATTGACAATTCTCAGGGGGAAAGAGGTGTTAGGGGTGTGGGAAGAGACTGGACAAAAATCGTACCTATGGAGGAGGACAGTGTGTGTGGGGAGGGACAGAAGGTGGGGTGGGAACTGGGAGGAGGGGAGCTATGGGGAAAAAAAGAGGGACAACTGCAATAATATGAACAATAAGGATAAAAAATTGATGGTGTGACTTTTTATGTCCCTTTCTGTTGGGTAGATTAGTTCTGGGTGTCAGAAGGTAAAAAATTTCACATGTGAAAGAAAAAAATAGGTGTTATTTTTATTGTTATACACTATTAACTCAATTGGACACATGGTGACGGGAGGATTTGAGGTTTGCTGGTCTTTTTCATCCTTGAAGCTAGTATGAAGGATCTGGCGGGGACCTAAATTGCTCTGGCTAAAACAGGAGCGAGACAAAGGCCCAGAGGGAGGTTGATGCATCAGTGCTGCAGCTTAGGATATTTGATGTTACCAAGAGGTGACTCTTTGGATGGTGGCTGGGAGAACTTTGGGAGAAATGGAGATGTATTATGGTGATTTTTGGAGAGCAATACATCGTGTGTGATATAAATTATGTCCATCTCCACTAGAAATCATAAGTGGAAGTTTCTTCATTGTAGAAGGGGTGAAGTGTAGGGTGAAAATAGAGACAACATGTAAAGTCAGTCAACACTGAGATTACAGAAAGCAGTTTTGTGATATCACATAAATGTCACTTGTCACTGCCTCAACTGGGACTTAATTGAACCATGTTAGGATCCATGCTCAAACACTCTTTTCTTACATTAGAACTATTTTTCACCTAAAACAAAACTAGCTTTCCTGAGGACCTACTGTGCACCAGTCACTAAACCAACTGCATACCAAGGTATAGCAGGAATTGCCTTCTCCGGTGGGAGAAGTAGCAAATGACTAACTTTGTTTAAAAATTTTCATGTATTGCAATAGTGAAAAGCAGGCCCACTTTTACCCAGTTTTATTATTGTTTTAAAATTCTCTGCAGACAATGTATCCTCTTTTTATCTCGACGTAGGTGTAAGTCTCATCTCAGTACCTCCCTTGGTAGGTACTGTTCTAATCTTTACATATATTATCTGTTGTATCATTTAGAATAACTTTATAAGGTGCTGTCATCCTCATAGATGAACCTGAAATAGATGAAGAATTTCACTCAAGGACACCGGTAGACAGGAGTAAAGATTTCAACCTAGCATCTCAGTTGTGCAAACCTATGCTGTCCCCATTACATCGCCCTGCCTCTCAATGGCAGCCTGGAAAATATAACAGGATGCAAGGTTTTCTCCTCTTCTAGGAATCGGCAGATTAGGGCTGCTCTCTCTTTAGCTTCTAAAATCTCATGGACACTAGAATGCCCCTTGGGACAGTGTGACAGTACCCATTGTCTCCCTAGTGATAAAAATACTTCGGTTGTCTTTGGACTGTTCAGCTCTTATGATATCATCTTTGTGAAAATAACTATATAAAAGCAATGACTAAATTCAGACCTACAGGACAGTACAGCTGGTCTCATTTCCTAACGTATTTGGCTTATTCTCAAGAAATAAACATAAATAGCCTTGTGGCTTGTTTGTGGTTAGAAGCGAGTCTGTTGCATAAAAAAGTTTATTTAAAAAAATAGTTGAAAGCAATACAACTATTATGATGAGATATCAAAACTAATTCACTCTTGGTTAAATGTGCCCTTTTTATGTATCGGTAGTGGAAGTATGGAAGTGAGAGAGCAGTAAATTAAAAGTTCAAAGCAGTTGGGAATGTTTGCTTTGAACTGAATTAAACATTAAGCAGCAATAGAAAAAATCCTTCTTACTTGCTTTTGAATTGCTACTTCTTTCTTCTTTCTCCCATTTTAATCCCCATTCTTCAATTCTGAATATTTATTGTCAAAATATACTCACCAAAGGTAGATTAATTCCTCTTTGTTGTTTTCATAGAAAAGGGTTTGTCTTGTTTATAAATTAAAACTAAAAACATTTTGGACTCTAAGGCAAAAAACAACAAAAAATATTTTGGACTCAAGTCTAAACAAGATACACATATGGATTAGATTTATTTTGAAATAAACATGGCTTTAAGACTGGTGTGTGGTAGTGGTTGCACAGGGAGAGGGAGAGAAAAATGCTTTTGGAGCTTTTTAAACATCAAAACATACAGAAATGATTTTAGGTCAGTCATAGCCCCAGCAGCACAGATGTCTTTATTCTTGGAGCAATCTTAACATTTGACTAGAATCTTACAACCCTGTGAGATGGGGGGCTGGTGCAAACTTACCTGTTTGCTTTTCAGCTACCTCTCATACTCTGCCCTCCTTATTTTAGGGTGGAAGTTGACGATGGAGCTATCAACCTCTTCATCTAATTTTTTTGCAAATTAAATTATGCTACTGTCCTTAGTTTCATTTTTTTGTTGTTCAAGTGTGGTCCATAGATCACCTGCATCAAAAAGGCCAAAGTACATGTTAGAAATTCAGAATCCCAGGTTCCATGCCAGCCCTGATGAATTTGCATCTTCATGGTGAGCTCAGAGATCTGCATTGAAGAAGATGCTCAAGCACACTGAAGTCTGAGATCTTTTGTCAGTTAGTATTTTTATTTTTTATCTTTTTAGAGAGAGTGGAAGGGAGGGGGAGAGACAGAGAGAGAAAACCATTGATGTGAGAGAGACACATCGATTGGTTGCCTCCTGCATGTGCACTGACCAGGACCAGGGAATCAAGCCTGCAACTGAGGTGTGTGCCCTTGACTGGAACTGAACCCAAGACTCTTCAGTGCACAAGCGGATGCTCTGTCCATTGAACCAAACTGGCCAGGGCTTATCTGTTAGTATTAACTAGCCTTTTAGTCATGGTAAATTGTTAGGGTACCACATCCTGGGGCTGTATTTAAGTAATAGTAATGGTAGCGCTGCTTAAGGTTTCAGTTCCACTAGTGTTTATTGATCTCCTACAGGCATTTTCTGTTATTTCCCATAACAATAAATAATCTGGGGAAGTATTTTCCCCCACAGTCAAGATGAAGAAACAATCTCCCAGATACTACTTGCTCACCCAAGTTTACACAGCTAGTTCATAGTGGCATTAGGATTTGGACCAGGTTTCTGGCTCCATAGCCCAACCTCTTATATGTCTACCGCAGCTGTTCTTTAGCCGAACTGCAGGTGCTCATTAAGCTTTTGCTATGGTCCAGGCACTGTTCTAAGTGCTGAGAGTGACAGGAGACAAGAGCCCTCCTCTCCTAGACACATTCCACTGGGAGAAGATAGACAATAAACAGATCAAATGCATGTTAAGTACCCACGGTAAAGAAAAAGCAAAAAATCAAGATTCTAATTCTGAACAAACAATATTCTTATGATCTTTATTGTCACATGAAACTAAATAAGACATTATTAGTGCTAAGGGTTAATACATTCCTTAGTTATTGTATCTAGAAGATGATGTGAGAATTTCCCATAAATATTCATTAATGAGGATTGTATGTAACCAAGGAAATCTATAATTATAAAATTTATGTCTATCTCGTAATCTTAGCTATGATCAGCGAGGCAGATTGGAAAGAATTTTTTTTAAGCACTCAACCGTGTGACACATGAGGCAAACATTCTTCACCTATCACCCCGCGCATCTCAGCCCCCAGATAAATGGAAATGGTTTTGAAAAAGAACAGAAGAAACTCTCTCTGCTCTTGCCTTAGGTCATGGGGCCACATGAGCCTAATGATCCTGATATTTTGAAACAAACTGGAACAAATGCCTTTCTGGCACTCGCCAGAGAGCGCTTTTATTTATTGATTTTAACTTGATGGTGGTGGTTCTTCTGAGAGCAGAATTAAGATGAGTGATTAAAGGGAAAGAGAAAGTGGCCAGGGCTTTGAGCTTCTCCATATTGCTTCTTGAATTGGGTGAGGTTACCTGAAACCGATGCACTTAAATTGCCTTCTCCTTCTGCTCTGCTGTGGTGCTTTCTTTGAGTGTCATTTTTCTAGGCTTTTGAGTGAGTGGATAAAAGATATCCGGCCAGTGTGGCCCAGTGGTGGAGCATCGTCCGTGCACCAGGAAGGAGGTCGCCTGTTCGATTCCCGGTCAGGGTACATGCCCAGGTTGCAGGCCTGATCCTCAGTGGGGGACGTGCAGGGGCTGGTCAATTGAGATTCTCTGTCATTGATATTTCTCTCTCATTGCTGTTTCTCTCTCATTGATGTTTCTATGTCTCTCTCTCTTCCCTTCCTCTCTCTGAATCAATAAGAAAAATATCACATGAGAACTATTCCTGTATTCTCTGGATATGGCTTCTGACACATTGCTCCTTCTATCCTTCTGAGCTGTTCTGAGGCTCCATGTGAAGAGTTATTTGGACTTAATGCTCTGAATGGTTTTGTTCTCCTGACCCACTCTGCCTGGAATGTGTTTCTCTGTGCGAATGCCTGACTGACCTCTGCCACTCAGCACAGATGTTCCGGCGCCCAGAGCTGGAACCCTTTTGTCCTTTTTAAGAAGCTAATCATTCCACCTTCCCTACCCAAGCTCTGCATGCCAAACAGTTTCTTTGGCTGAATCTTTCCCTGTTTCCCATCTGCCTTCTTCAGCTAGCCCAGGTTATGAGGATGATAATCATGACTTAGCCATCTCAGAGTCCTCAGCATTCGTCACAGTGGGAGCCACATATAAACACTTTAAAATTAAGTCCAAACTGGTGTCAGTTTGAGACTAGGAATTGAAGTAAAGCGCATAGGAAAAAGCCTTAAGGACTGAAAAGATATTCTAATAAGTGAAGGTGATTAAGAAGGTAGAGAATCTGTCCTAGATGTCCTAGATGTCACTAAGGAATCCACAACTCAGTGGGAAAGGGGGCTAACACAATCAGGGCATCTGCTGAAAGAAATTAATCTCTTTCCTGTTTATACTGCCAACAATTGGGTACAGTTGGGTTGAGTATAAGGACCATCTTTGCAACTGTAATCCAGCATCCATTTCCCCTTCTCTGGTAGTGGGTTCCTGATTTTGCTTTGGAAAATTCTCTCTCTATTCATATACCTCTTATGGGACTGTCGGTTAATGCGCTGACTCTCTTATTAGCCAAGATGGGTCATGTGATGTGAGTAAGACCAATGTTTTGATCTCTCATGGGAAACTAAATCTTGAGAAGAGGGACCAAAACCCAAAAGAGACAATTCTTCGTTTCTGTTCCAGATCCTGAGCAGTGTTTGTTTCTATCTCCCCTGAAGTCTCATTCACTCATTCATTCATTCATTCATTCATTCATTCATTCAATGAATAGTTATGAGATATTATTTGCTGTTCCAGAGATTTTTGTGTTAAATAAGACAGGTCAGTGCCTGCTGTCATGGAGCTGACATTCTGTGGCGGTGTTTCAGCTCTTTCTCAACCCACATATCCATATCCGTCTAACAAATTCCTCTTTTGCTTGTTAGCCAAGCTGGTTTCTGTTGCTTGCAACCACACCGATCATGCTCCCTCTCTTCACCGTGGCACACAGGCAGTTCCTGATCTCATCCAGTCCATGCTCATCTCTCCGTACTGACAGGTGCATTCTACAGCCCATTTATACCAAACGGCAGTAGAACCTTGGCATTTGGTAATTGTTTTCAGATTTGACATTATGACAAGGACACATAGGACTCCAAGTCACAGGTATTTGCCCAGAGCACACTTCAGGGCACTTTCTCTTCTGTTTGTAAATACTGTTTCTTCATATTAGAATGATCTTCCCTTTCTACCATTGGATACCAGTAACATTCTACCCTTTAAAATTTAATTCAGATATCATTTTCCCCACCTCTGCCCTAGAAGCATGTTTGGAAATAGAGGTAAGAGCATGGGCTTTAGAACCAGTCAGATTCATTCACACATTCTTGGGCAAGTTACTGAAACTCATTGAGCCTCAGTTTTCTCATATATAAAATGGGGATTTATTTGTTAGGAAGATGGAATGAAATGATACATGTAAAAAGCCTAGCTTAATACTTGATACAGAGGTATGACTTAAAATAGTTTTGTTCCCTTTTGTAGTAATTGAGGTCCCAGCAAGAAACAGATGATCTGCTGAAATTTGGATAATTTACAAAGTTGGGCAGAGTATAAGAGAATGACAAGGGGCAGTACAGGGCCTAATAAAAGTAGAGGAAGAACTTATACCAACCCTGAAGGGATAAGAGGAGAAAGTCTTGTAGGAAATGTGGCCTTGTGAAGGGACAGAACTAAGTGACCTTGCAGAAAGGGAGATGGGAATAAATACTGTTACCTCATTCTCTTACTTCCTGTCAGTGTTTCCAACGGGAAGCTGGAGGACAGGAGCCTGGTGACAGAGCCCATACAGGTGAGTTTTCCAGGACACGGAACAGATAAAGGGGAATGCAAGTGGATTGGGACAAGTGGACAAAGCCATCCTCTGTTCCTTCCTTTCATTTAGCAATTATAATCATTTAATCTCGCTATACACATGTGCAAAAAAATTAATTGTAGTTTAACCTCATCTTCATTATGAACCCCCACCCTGTTTTTCCCAGCAGAACCATGCACAATTGCTATAGGCCAAAAGTGATGATTATTGATATTTTCTTATGGCCAACCCAACAGTAAATCCAGTCTGCTATAATAATTTAGAGTCTTTTTACGCCTGGGTCTATAAATTCCTACTGATACGTCAACCAAGCCTCCCCTTTTCTTACACTGTTAAATATCATGCATAGCTGTCAAGGCTGTGGTTCATTTCTGGGCCCATAGTCTCCCCAACACAACACTTGAGTAGGATGGGCCACCAGCCCCAGTATTCTAGTAAGCTCATCTTTGATGTAGCTGGCAGAAGAGGAAAAGGCATCTGGAACCTAACTTTCTCACTTTACCTTAGTTTCCCTCCATATTCCCACCAGGCATTGGTGTAGAAAGGACAGATGTTTTTGTGCCTCTTCTCTCTGGCCAGCTGGCACTTTTCTTCCCTGCCTCATGGCTTATTTGCTTCATGGAGAAAGGGGACCAGGAAGAAAAACTAGCTTCTCCACAAAGGAACAAAATTAGGAGGCAATTACAAATATATAATGAATGTATTTTTGTCCCTGGTTGTGAGGCAGAAACCCCTAAAATTGGTAGCCTAGAACCATATCATTAATTTTTTCTTAATGGAAATGAATAGACAGCTATTCTTTCTTTGGGAGTTCATTTTGATAGAAGGAGTAGAAAAGAAATCTTGAAGTTCAAAGTATCTATGACCAGAAAAACTGCAATGAGAGGTTAGGGAGATAAACTTTGCCCCCTTCCTATCAAAGATATCAGATGAGCCTAACTCTGCCGGTAAATTCTTGTCTTTCTCCTTAGATCTAGACAGGCCATGGGGCCAGCCTTATGCAAGTATTTATTTATGACAGTGCTCCATCCTGAACTGTTTCAGGATTCTTTGTTGTTGTTGTTAAATATATTTTTATTGGTTTCAGAGAGGAAGCAAAAGGGAAAGAGAGGTAGAAACATCAATGATCAGAGAATCATTGATTGGCTGCCTCCTGCATGCCCTCTACTGGGGATTGAGCCCACAAACCAGGCATGTGCCCTTGTCCGGATTCGAACCTGGGACCCTTCAGTCAACAGGCCAACACTTTATCCACTGAGCCAAACCAGCTAGGTTTCAGGATTCTATTGAGTTTTGTTTTCTGGTATTTTGAGCTAAGTCAGATTTTTTAAAGCTCCTAACACTTCAGCGATAAGAACACTTTATTTTTCTGACACAGGTTTTTACAGACATTTCCATTCTGTGCATTGCCTGGTCTGGCTTTTGTCTGGAAAAAACAGTCCCCTCCAGCCCTTGCCAAATGTGAGATAACCACGGCTGACGTTCTTTATGCCCCTCGGGAGTGCACTCTGAGAACTCATAGGGGAGGCATGATATACGTGTGTATATGCAAGGTCTTTGATTTCTCCATACTTGAAATCTCAGTTGAATATTTTAGTTGGGGACTAAAGATGGGAATTTCTGCTTCATCCATAAAAAGGATGAGAAGCTGGGAAAGTAAAGAGTCTTCCTGTGTTTGGGAATAAATCAAGTCCCAGCAGCTCTTCATGGAATTATGATGCGTTGTCTTTGTGTGTGATAGAGAACAGACAATTCCATAAGCCTGTAGATAGAAGTCTGGCCTCCAGTGTGGGAATTCCTGCTACACTCTAGTGGGTAAAAGTAAAGGGAGTAATAAATTGGTTTGAGAAATGTGGGGTCATGGCCATTACTTGGTGGGTAAGAAAGGCATGGTTTTTGGGTTCAGACCTCCGTCTCAATCCAGACTCCATTAAGCATTTGCTGAGTGATGTTGGGCAAATTACTTAACTCCTCTGAACTTCAGTTTTTTCATGAATACAAAGGCAAAAATAGCGTCTACTTCCTAGGATTGTAAAAAAAAAAGAAAACAAACAAAAAACTCACTACAGAGCTTGATCTATAGAAAGAGTCAGCAAACCCCCTTTATACTGTGAATATTGGTTTTCTTTTCAAAGGATATTAGGCAAGACACACTCACAGAACTGATTTTCTCTTAACAATCGTCCACAGTGAATGGCAGGCACCCCTTTTCTTAAAGCACAGAGGTTTGTTATCTCTTCTGGTGCTGACTAGCTGTGTGGCCTCAGAACGACTGCTGATCTTCTCAGAGTCTCTGTTTTCCATCTGTGAAATGGAGATGATTATAGTACCTACTTCACCTGGGGATGATAAAGAGCCAAGAGTTAATTTCTCCATTATCTAGCACTGTGCTTGGCAAAGCGTAAGTGTTCAATAAATATTGTCTATATTATTTTAAGAAATATTAGCTGTTTTTCCAGCAAAGCAGCTGTTATTTTTATGATTAAGACATGACGTTCTGAAGCAATACTGCAGAGATTGATTTAATAATAAACTTGGTTTCTTGTCACTTACAGTTTGGCCCCAAATTCACTGCTTTTAGTACCTTCACCATATCTGAGCAACCTTCCTACTGCAATAGAGATCTTTTTGCTTTTCAGTGTGAAAACACAATGGCCAGGGACCTCAGTGAAAGGGTCAGTCAAGACAGGATACTTGCTGTTGTGGGGGCAGATGGAGCTCTGAATCCCAGCCATTGTGTTCAGCTGGACTGCAAACAGGAAATGATGTGGCCAGTCTCATAGGATCAAAACCAGGGACCCTTATTCATATAGATAGGGATGTTGAAGTCATAGCCTGAGGAAGAAACCGGGAACCCTTATAACCCCTTTGTAGAGGATTGGTTCTGTGCAGTTTACTGGTGGTTATAGCAGATAGCATCTAGGGGATGCTGAAAACGTAAACCTCAGGTCTCACCCCTATCACCCGGCCTCCTAATTATTACCATCTGTCCTCCTCACTTCACTGAGTTCCCTGTGACAGGGTCATACCTGCTCTGTGAGGGCCTAACCAGGTCGGCCTGAACAACAGCAAGAACCGTGACTGTTGTTTGTGGCACCTTGCCTAACAGTCCACTCATCAGAGAGTTGATTTCTTTCCAGAAACGGGACACAGGTCTGTTTGGTTTTTCTGGCCTAAGGTTTAAAAAAGTTCTGAGTGTGGAGCCAGGAGCTTTTGGCTCTGATTCGAATCATCTGTCTTGCAGAGTTTTTTCTGAAATATGTCAGTTTCTTGAAGCCCTTTGGATCTCCTGCCCATGGATTTTTATTTTGGGGGGTATTACTAATCCATTGGTAAATAATCAAAAGCTGTGTCCAAAGAATTTTAGGAAAAGGAGGCTTCAAAGAGATAAAGTCTGGTTGCACCCAATTAACTCCTATTCATCCTTACTTTCTGCTGCATTTAATTATTTCTTTGCTCTTGGTTTTATCTCATAACTAAAGGTCCGGTGCACAGAATTTGTGCTCACAGTGGGGGTGTGGGGTGGTTCCCTCAGCACAGCTTGCATCCACTGCAATAGGGGACCCCTCGGGGGATGTCCGACCGCTGGTTTAGGCCTGATCCCTGCTGGCCTGATCTCCCCCCAACTGCCTCTGCCTGCCTGATCACCATTATCTGCCCTCCCTTGCTGGCCTGATCTGGTCCCCAGCAGCCCTCCCCTGCTGGCCTGATTTCACCCCCAACTGCCCTCCTCTGCTGGCCAATTTGGTTCTGATTGGTCAGTTTCTATGTCAGTCAGAGTCAAAAGCTCTGCCTCGTAGGTAGCCATTGGCTCCTTACATTCACTCAGATTTGGTTCTGATTGGTCAGTTTCTCTGCCAGTCGGCATCTCTGGGCCTATCAACGGGGCCTGATCAGAAAGGCGACGCTGATCAGCTGTCCAGGTGGAGGCCTGGAGAGAAATGGAGGCCCTGCTGTTGGCCAGGCTGGGAGAGAGAGGCAAGTTCTGATCAATGGCTGCCACAGAGGCTACGGATCAGACCCTGTCTCTCTCTCTGCAGGTCTTTCTCCGGGCTGGATTGGCAGCCCCCTAGGCAGTCAGTGCTGGGTGAGGTCACCTGCATGGGTCCCAGTCAGTCCCATGGCGAACCAGGACTGACTTCTAGTCTGGTTGAGCTTTGAGTCTGGTTGAGCCTTGGGTCGTTAAGACCCTGGGTCTTTATTATATAGATGGCATTTTTCCTTCTTAAAGGACTTATAAAAAACTGCAACTATATGTGTATTTTTCCATGTTTGTGTATTTAATCCTGATCTCCCCGCATGGATGTATGAACTCCATGAAGGCAGATGTGGTGACTGCATATGCCCCATCATACAGCCAGCACCCAGCAGTCTGCTGGACACACGAATCAGCTCTGTAAATGTTTTCCAAATGAAGGACCCAATTGTCTCACGGCAAATGCAATGAAAATTGTTGAACATGTGGAGCACTGTGCCACCAACGAGTTCTAATATATGGAATCCAGTCCTGCTTTGGCATAAAACAGCCCAAAAATGAGTTTGGAAATTTATTTGAAAGCTTTCTTTATAATATCAAGTTACTTATTGATAGCATTCTACCACTTTCTGAGCCCCTTTAGATATGTTAATTTTTTGTCCTTACATAATTTAATAATCTTTTTAGCCCATTTCACAGAGAAAGGAGACTCTGTCTCGAGGGTGTGCGCAACATGCCCGATATCACACAGATGGGAAGCAGTGTATTTCATGAACCACTGATTAGAAAACACGAATCTCAACCCTGGTTTTGCTACTTTCTTGCTGTGTGACCCTGAGTAAATTATTCAGTCACACTGAGACGGTTTCCTCATCTGTGAAAAGGAAATAGTGCATGTGTTGTTGGGAAGATGGTATGTGTATCTGAAATGTACCCTGGGTAACTAGCAGGTCGTTCTAATGTTATTGCGATCATCATCATTATTAAATCACTCAGTTTTGTTCAGCAAAGGGTGAATGAGGCTTTGATTCTAGAGCACTGATACCTGGAAGTGCCTGTTAATCAAAGCTGCAGCATGAATTCCATCCTCCACTTTATTAAGGGTGAGCTGTAATGTCCTACATATTAGGCACAGACACACAAGTCTAGCTTTCATGTGAGCTTGCTCTATCTCTGCAACAGACCAGGCTCTGTCTCGTTGAAGAGACTAGAGCCTCCTTTTTCTAGAGTCCTTTGGAATAGGTTTTGATTATTTATCAATGGATTAGTGACTGCCCCCTGCTCCCCCCAAATTAAAAGCTATGGACTGGAAGTCTGAAGAGCTTCAAGAAACCGACCTATTTCAAAAAAAGTTCTGCCAGGCAGAAGATTCTCTGATTTATTAGTCAGTCTTTCTTAGAAACTGCTTCTGCTATTTTGTTAATTTAGCAATTATGGTAGGAAAACATCTCACCTAAAGCTACCTTCTCTGGGTAGTTTCACGGTTTTTCCTCTCTCTGCTCCCTCACTACATTTGGCATCAACTGCTCTGCCCCTTTTCAGAAGAATTGTCATTGCTTTCTATGTGGATTAAAAAAAATCACTATATTTTTCTTTAGTGTTTTCTTCCTTCAGTCTCTTTCTCTAATTGTTGTCAGAAACGGCATTGCTCACAGATCAACCCTAATAGAATCAGGAGGCTTGGCCCAGAGATACCTGAGGTGGGAAGATGGCTGATGAGCAATGCTGAGGACTTGTTCACCTCAAATGTCCTGAATTCTCCTAATAAGCCAATTTCTGGTCCCCAAATCATGATATTTGGGATTATTCTAGAGTCCCCACGACACTCAAGTAGATGGTGTGTGAGCTTTAGAAAGAGGCTCTGATCCCCATTCTCTCCCTTGCCCTGTCCTAATCCTTCCCTGATGTTTCATTCCTGATCTCTCTCTGTTTTTTAAAAAATATATTTTATTGATTTTTTAGAGGGAGGAAGGGAGAGGGATAGGGAGTTAGAAACATCAATGAGAGAGAAACATTGATCAGCTTTCCCCTACACACTTCCTACTGGGGATGTGCCTGCAACCAAGGTACATGCCCTTGGCTGGAATCGAACCTGGGACCCATGAGTCTGCAGGCCAACACTCTATCCAGTGAGCCAAACCAGTTAGGGCTCTCTCTGTTTTAATAGTTGATTTTTGTTTTAAATGTGAAGAAAGAAAAAAAGAATCAAAAGTCAGTCTTCTGTGAGCTGGACCTAGAGATTCCCTACCCGGTTGGCAGCACAGTCTTTTTTAAATGCGGAATTCTACTGAATGCAATCACAGGTCAAAAAGAAAACCCCAATCCCCACAAAAAATAAAGATGAAACCAAATTCCCAAGACTCGCTGAGAAACAGAAGAAACCTGCCAACATTCTCCATCACCTGAGGCACTGCTGTCTCAGAAGATGGGGCAAAGAGAACGCATGCTCCACTCTGAGGTTCCAGGCCCACACCCAGGATTAAGGGGCAGTCACAAAGGGCTCAAGAGAAGACGAGGGGGCAAAAAGAGGACTGCGAACCCACGGCCCCTCTCCCACCATCCAGCGGGCAGATCCCACCACCAGCTCATGGCCACTAGATCTCTCTACCCTCCCCTGGTCCTCTCCATTTTCCTCAGTAGATCATATATATGAATGTAATTTTATGTAATTTTTTCTGTATTTCATTATAACCCAGATATTTGTTAGTTGTCCTTTACTCTTTAAAGATATAAGCTTGGACACCACCACTTCCATAGTCTTTGGAGGTCTGAATATCTCCTGGAAATTTTCACTAATTCTCAGAGATTATTTTCTTTAAACCACCTCCCACCCATCCCTTTGAGGAAGCATATGTAGACTCTACAATGTATTTTATTTGGAAATAGATTCTACATATTAAATTTGCAAGGGTCCTATATTTATCTGGTAATGGCTCTTACTAATTTCCCAGTTTCTTCAAAGATTTTTCTTCTCACCGTAGGAGCCAACATCTCCAACACTCCCCACCTCTTCAAAGTTTTCCATTCTTTAGCTTTCTTTATTTAGAAAGACAAAACATTTTCTTCCAAGAGAGTAAACTTCCAGAAGATTTGGATACTGCCATATTTCCCTTGGTTGGGGATAAAAGTAAATATTTGCAGTTTGTGGAAAGAACTTAGAATGAATTGTTTTGTACAGATGGAGAAATGTCAAGGATACATTAAATTCTTTCTGGAAGAAGGTGGACATGCATATGTACATACATAAATACATTTTGAGCGAAGAAGTGGGGATTTCTGGCAAGTCTGAATTTTATTTTGCATATGTTTTCTAACTCAGTTTGTTCACAGACTGTTTTATAATGAAAAGTAGCCACCATATTGCATCCATGCTAGCAGTTCTGAGTGACCCAAAACTCTAATTATTACATGAAACTCTGCAGGATGGGAAAGAGTCTAGCTGTCCCTCATCCAGGTGTTCAGTTGATCTACTTTCATTAAGTTTTTTTTTATATAATAGATTGTATCAGTTTTCACTGAATGACAAAACAATTAGGAGAATACCAGCACCTAGAAGCAAGGAAACCCTGAATGTCACCAGAGACTGCAAGCCAAGATCACAGCCATCATCATGTCTAAAAGGTCTTTGATACTGTCTATATAACTACACACGTGATGCAAGTATAAGATCTGTAGAAATCAAATTATAATCCTTGGCTAGATTCTTAAGGGTTTTTGTGGTCTCCCTCTGAGAGAGATTTTAAAGTCTGCGCCTCAAGGACTACATATTTCATAAATTCTACTAGGGATCCTTTCAATTTGCAGAACCGACTCTGAAGGAGCAGGTTATTTTTGCTCTTTTTTCTTTGTATTTGTTGAAATAGGCAGTTGTTCCTAACTTAACTACAACAAAGATAATTTTACATGTATAGAAGGAGAAATATTTACTGGTACCTAGTTTTATTGTAGTATGTTTTCCCATAAAAATAATTAAATCAGGTACATAAAACTTGCCAGAGCTAATTCAGGAAGTAGAAAATGATTGTTATGCTTATTAGTTAGTGAGGCATCTCTTAGTTTATTCAGCATATTTGGAGGCTGCACTGCCATACCCTCTTTATCACCTCTATTACTCATATACTTTTTTGGCTGAGTAATATTTTGTAGTATGGGTATGCCACATTTTGTTTATCCATCGGTTCTTAGACTCATCTTTTGTTATCTTACTACAGGTATTCAGTTTGGCTGAGCAGACTTATGTCTTTTTATTCTTTTTGTTTGTTTGTTTTGTTAATCCTCACTTGAGGATACTTTTCCATTGATTTTAGAGAGAAGGAGAGAGAGTGAGAGAGACAGAGAGAGACACACACATTGACTGGTTACCTCCTGCACATGCCTGACCAGGGCCGTGAGGAGCCTGTAACCAAAGTGTGTGCCCTTGATTGAAACTGAACTCAGGACCCTTCAGTCTTCAGGCCATTGCTCTATCCACTGAGCCAAACTGGCTAGGTTCTTTTTATTCTTTTATTGACATTTTTGTATGATTTGGGAAAGAAGCAGAGCAAAATGTGTTCAATCTGCCATGTTTAAACAAGGATACATCATTGTTTTAAATCAATAATACAGATATACTATGCTTCTCTTGACTAAAACATAAACCCCCAAAATTGAACTTGAATTAAACAAATTGGAATTGATGTTGTCCTCTAACTGTCCACAAATACAAGCAATAAATAATAACTTATACTGCTTATTAAAAATGTATATTCATATGCAACATACTGGAACTGGCTCTTTGAATGGCACCTTTAAAATACTTGATTCTTATTTCTTTCTTTTCACTTTTTAATTTCATATAATTGCATATTCTATCATCATTAACTTTTACATTAGAGGTAATTGTCTCTAAAATTGGTCCCATCTGAGAAACTTTAGGTACTGGAAGTATCAGGTATATTTCGCAGCCCCACTCATCCTCCAGCATAATTCTGGATAGTATAAAAGGGTGGTATCTTTTTTAGACAGGAGCTGTAGTTTTATTTCATGGGAAATCTGACATAATGATTTTACAGAGTCCTTTATAATTCATTGTCAAGACAGTCTTGTAACAATGATGGAATTGGAACTTTAAAAAATCACCCAGAATCCCTTGGTTGTAACAAATTAGGAGTTTTTATGTTTTTTTAAAAATTGATTTCAGAGAAAAGAAAGAAGAGGGAGGGAGAGATAGAAACATCAATGAAAAGAGAAAATCATTGATTGGCTGCCTCCTGCATGCATCCTCCTGGGGATTGAGCCCACAGCCCAGCCATGTACCTTGACTGGCAATCAAACTGTGACCTCCTGGTCCATGGGTCGAAGTTCAACACTGAGCCACAACGACTGGACCAAATTGTGGCTGAATTATGTTTTATTATGTGGGCATACCATGCTATTCATTCTCCTGTTTAAGCATTTGGGTTATTTTTAGTTTTGTTGAGTAACTGTGATACTTGAATAGGAACAACTAATACATATTTAGGGGAATAATATGCCCAATTAATACATCATAAGGCTTTGTTTCAGACAAGCCTAAGTTCTGATTTTGGCTCAGCCACTAGCTTTGGCCTTGGGTAAGCTTTAAAAATTTTTTAAAAATTACTGTGCTTGATGGAGTTCTCCTTTACATATAGTAAAACGCACAAATCTCAGATGTGTAACTCATTAATTTTTATATATGTATATACCTTTGTGACCCTATACCTGCCCCTCCTTGCCAAATGTAACCACTATTCTAATTTAGCACTACGGATTAATTTTGTCTTTCAAAATTTATCTAAATGGAACCATACAGTATGTGTTCTTTCCTGCCTGCCTTCTTTTGTTCAACAAAATGTTTTTGAAATCCATCCATGTTGCTGTGTGTATTAGTTTGGAAGTTTGTTCTTTTTAATAGCTAAGTAGTATTGCATAGTGTAGATATCCCACGATTTGTTTATCCTTTCTGTTGCTAATGAACATTTGTGTTGTTTCTACTTTGGGGCTATTATAAATGGAGGTGCCATCATTACTAGGAATATTCTTGTAGAAAACTGTTTTTTAAATACAGGTGCTCCGTTCTCCTGGATGTCCATCTAGAAATGGAATCACTGTGTTGTAGAATAAATGTAGTTGGTGATGTTGATAAATGTGAACAATGTGGTACAATCACAAAACCGACTGGGCTGGGAAGTATGCCAAGAGTAAACTTAGATTTACCTTGTAATCTTCCTGTACTTCAGTTTTAGCAGCTCTAAAATAAAAACAGTAATATCTCCCCTGAAAAGCTGCTGTGAAGATGAGGATATGTGAAGAGTATAAAGTACCTGGCAGAGTACGGTATTCCCTAGTTGGGACCCATGATGATGGTGATGATGATGATAGGAATATGGTTTTTTAATATGTACTGATGGATAGACCTGCTGAGTTAAATTACAGAGCTGATCTCTCACTCTTATCCTCAGAAGAAAATCTAAAAACTTCCGAAAAGATACCTCTGTACAGTGGCTACACCTGTGGTTCTTAACAAGATTCCAGCATCTTGCCTCTGAGATTCTGATTTCATTTCCTAAAGTCGGGCCCAGGCATCCACTTGCTTTAAACGTTCCCCTGGTGATGTTAATCTTTCTGCACTTCTGTCAGAGCTGAGACCCACTGCTTAGCAGAAAAGCCAATTTATAGCTCACCTCCACAGACTTTGCCATTCTGCCATTCTCCGAGGTGTCAGATTGGTTGCATTAGTTCTACATTCTTCTCTGTGCTGAAAACCTCACCCTTGTAGTCACATCTGAGAGTCTGAAACAGTCTCCGAGATTTGTCTTATGGGGGAGCTTTCTCTCCTCCTCTCATTTCTTTTACGAATTTCAAGTCACTGATTTTAGGAGGTGTTCCTATGGTTCCCCATTTGCTCCTTGGTTTCAGTGTGCAATCTGAGTCTTCTGAAATGTCACCTTATCAATATTTTCTTCTTATTTCTCATTGTTTTCCCTTTGTCATTTAAAGTAAAAGCAAATATAGTGAATTCCTACAGCCTCTGGCAGCTGGCAGCTTGCCCACTTGACTGCGCCCACCTCAAGGTACAGATTATGCTGGCAGACTTGAAAACTGAAGGAGCTGCTGGTTTTCCTTCTGCTTTCTCCCATTATTTTTTTAAAAAAAATTTACTTCATTTTCTCTCTTGATTATCAAAGTAATATATGTTTATTATGACAGAAAATTTGGAGAGTTAAGTCCAAAGATCCAAAACAACAACAAAAATATACTTGTGTTATCTTAAATGTTTTTTTAAATATCTGTAAACATTTATTCTCTTGAACTGAAAAAGTCTTGCATCAGCACACATTGTACAGCTTTTCAAATTACACAGAATTGGAAAAAAAGGTAATTAGAGCAATGAATCTTTGATGTCTAATGATCTGCTGCAAACAATGAAAATAAACTTTAAATTGCTTAAGAAGTTCCCGGCACCCATTAAATGCATTTTCTTAGGTGACAAAAAAATCCCCAAGGAGAAGAATGCCAGCAAGTGGCATTTAGTTATTGGAAGGACATTTTTAAAAAAGTGTAAGTATTTTCCAGCCTACAATGATTCCTATTGCCCTTTGATCTAAGTGGTTTGATGGAGAGGCCTTAAGAACATAATATACTTCACACTTAATGGTCATACTACCTGAAAGAACAAGGAAACGACCCAAGGAGGGAAGTCTGTGTTTTCCGGAAATTGTTTCTGTGTTTACAGGTTCTGGGGAAGAGTAATCTATTTGTGGGCTCTCCTTAGCCATCCCTCGGCTCCTCAAAAAGACAGCAAATGGTTCTGACTTGGTTATTCCACTCCTACATTCTTTCCCCCAACTTCTATGGTGGATCACACTGTGCTGACTGCGAAAAAAGAAATATAGGTTGCAACTAATGGTAATAATTTTGAAGAATAATTTGCTGTATAATAGAGCTTTGGATCAGAAATATAAAACAAAATAACTCTAAAAGTTAGGAGGCATTTGCACAGCATTTCCTCAGAAAAAGCTGCTAACTCTGCAGGACTCCAATGTGTAGTCCTAGTCATTGGGGTGCAGTGTGGATTTCCCCCCTTTGCATCTTCAAAAAGCTGTTTTGCCGTGACCATTCATCCTGAGAGAGTCATCTTAAAGAGTGTGTGTGTGTGTGTGTGTGTGTGAGTGAATCTTTCTCCCTTATAGTCAATATCCAGTTTCAGCTCCAGCAGTTCCCCATATATGATACTGGGTTAGTTCTCTTCCCTGAGTCTGTTATCTCATGTGTTAAAGGGAAACTATAACAAAAACTTGATAAAAAAACGAGTGAAAGATAAAAAAATATAAAAGTGGCCATTGAACACATGAAAAAATATTCACTAGGCAGGAAGAATTCTCCTTATTTAGGGGGAGGGTAAGCATTTTTGTTCTATTTAAGCCTTCAAGTGATTGGATGTGGCCTACCCACATTATAGAGGGCAATCTGCTTTACTCAGTCTATTGATGTAAATGCTAATCTCATTCAAAACACTGTTAGAGAAACTTCCAGAATAATGCGTGCCCAGCTATGTGGGCAGTGCCTGGCCCAGTCAACTTAATACCAAATTAACCATAACAGGACCTATGAAAAAAAGAAAAGAATGATTTATATAACTCATTCAATAAAGTAGAAATTGTGATTTCATAATAATAATAAACAGGGAAACAGTTAAATAAATTTTTAAAATGTTTCCTTAATGGAGAAAGTTAGGAACGATAGAGGCAGAACACCACTTTGTGACCATTATAATAGTCACTAGTTCATAATGCCCTCTAGGTCCATCCATGCTGAAGCAAATAGTGTGATTCCTTCTTTTTTTATGCCTGAGTCATATTTCATTGTATATATGTATCACCACTTTTTTATCCACTAACCCATTGGTGGCCACTTGGGTTGCATTCATATCTATTGTAAATAACACAGAAATGAACATGGGGTACACAATTCTTTCAAATTAGTGCTTTGATTTTCTCTGGATAAATCCAGATGCTGGGTCGCAAGGCAGTACTATTTTTAATTTTTTTGAGGAAACTCCATGCTGTTTTCTATACTGATAGCAGCAGTCCACATTCCCACCAGCAGTGAACTAGGGTTCCTTTCCTCCACATCCTCGCTAGCCCTTGTCATTTGTACATGTATTGATGGTAGCCATTCTGACAAGTGTGAGGTGATAGCTCGTTGTGGTTTTAACTTGTGTTTCGTGTGCTCCGTGAACTAAGTCAGTCAGAGAAAGATAAACACCGTATGCTTTTACTTATATGTAGAATCTAAAGAACAAAATAAATGAATCAACAAAATTGAAATAGACACAGAGAGCGAACTGGTGGTTGCTAGAGAGCAGGTAGGTTAGGGACTGGAGAAGGAGCTGAAGCGATTAAAAAGTACAAATTGATAGTTAAAAAATAGTCATGGTGCCCTGAGCTGGTGGGGCTTAGTTGGTTGGGCCATCATTGAGTGCACTGAAAGGTCAAGGATTTCATTTCTGGTCAGGGCACATACCCAGGTGGTAGGTTAGATCCTTGTCAGGGTGCATACGGGAGACAATGGATCAATGTTTCTTTCTCACATGGATGTTTATCACACTCTTTCTTCCTCTCTCTATAAAATCAATTAAAAAAATAGCCACAGGAATGTAAAGTATAGCATAGTAAATACAGTTAGTAATACTGCAATAAGTATGTATGGTGCCAGTTGGGTACTAGAAATGTCAGGGGAACACTTTGTAAAGTATGTGATTATCTAACCACTGTGCTGTACAACTGAAACTAAAACAAAATAATATTGAAAGTAAACTGTAATTGAAAAAAACTGATTCAGACAAATATTTTACAATAAGGTTTGATGAGGTGAGATATATATATATATATATATATATATATATATATATATATATTCTCCAAAAATAAAAAAAGAGATATCTTCATAGTAGAAAAACTTGGCCAACACTACCTAATGGCTTCATACATATTTAACATCACCACTAATGTGATAAATGAACTTCCGGTACCTCCTGATGCAATACACTTAGAAGGACACAATATCACATATATAGTGCTTTTGCCAAAAATAACAATAAACACAAAATGAGGGGAAGTCTAAAAAATGCATGGTCCACACACTTAAAAAATGTCAGTGTTATGAAAAGCGAAAGTTGACGAACTGTTTCAGATTAAAGGAAACTAAAGAGACATAACATCTGAGTAGAATGAGTGATTCTAGATTGGATCTTGGATCTGAAAAATTCGTTATGAAGAACACTGTTGGGGCAATGCAGTATATTAAATATTATTGAACACGCATGAAGTTTTCTGATTTGATTATACTGTGCTTATAAAACAAAATGCTCTTGTTCTAAGGAAATATATATGGAGTATTTAGGAGTAAAGATGTACGCGATTTATCGAAGTTATTGAGAAAATGTATGTGTGTGTTTAGAGAGAGAGACAGAGACAGAAAGAGAGAAGACAAAATGTTATTTCATAAATTCAAGTGAATAGTATAAAAGAGTACTTGTAGTATTCTTGAAAATTCTCTGGGAGAAATTATTTTGAAATAGTTTTTAAAGTAAAAAAAAAAGAATAAGAGTACTTATTGTTATAAAGAATAAATGGAATAAATCACATAAAAGGTTTTAGCACATGGCCTGGCATAGAGGGAAAAACTCAATTTGTTAGATATTATGAAACCAATATAAATATATCAATATGTTAATATTTGATCGATACAGTAATAGCAACAGAAATATATTAATATCAACATATGCCTATAACATTTAATATATGTATTCATTGATCAATATATTTATTATGTTGATAATATAATTGCTATGTTAATATTTATTACTAATATTAATAGCAATATCAATATACTAATATTCATTGTTATAGTAAACTAGAGGCCCGGTGCACAAAAATTTGTGCACTGGCGGGGGGGGGGGGGGAGGGTCCCTCAGCCTGGCCTGTACTCTCTTGCAGTCTGGGACCCCTCGGGGGAATGTCCACCTGCTTGCGTGCCTGGCCAGCCTGGGTGAGGGGCTGATGGCTGTTTGCCAAGCCCCCCAGTGGGGACCCTCACCCCATGGGAGTGTGGCCAGCCTGGGTGAGGGGCTGAGGGCTGTTTTCAGGCTTCCCACAGCCCCTTCAGGGTTTGGGTCCCTACTGGGGCGCCTGGATGGAAGCAGGTATCTAGGATTTATTTAACTTCCATAATTGAAACATTGTTGCCTCCCCCCTCCCCCCACCTGGAAGCCTGGGTTACCCCTGGCAACCCAAGGTCCCAGGCTGGCAGGTATCTGGGGTTTATTTATCTTCTATAATTGAAACTTTATAGCCTTGAGTAGTGCTCAGGGCCCTGGCTTCCTCCATTGCCCGGGGCAACTCCAGCTCTGTGGCTGTTGCCATCTTAGTTGAGTTAATTTGCATATTTACTCCTGATAGTTGGTGGGTGTGGCTTGTGGGCGTGGCTTGTGGGTGTAATGGAGTGAGGGTTAATTTTCATATTACTCTTTTATTAGATTAGATAACTTTATTAAAAATAATATTGCATAATAATTATATTGTGGCTTGTTTTATTCACTTAAATTATATCATAAGTAATTTGATTTTTAGTGAAGTGTGAGTCTTATTGTTATATCTCATAATTTAAATTTTTGTCTACTTTTGGGCATTTTTTGTTTTAACTTGTAATCTTTATAAATAATATTTATACATTTATAAAAGAATTTCTGAACATTATAAATTTTTGTCCCTTTCCCTGGTTGTGTAGGACAGGGTCCTTGAAGAGCTATTGCCAGGTCAGAGGATGGACATTTGGAACTCTTCAGTTCGCTGCTGCATGGCTTCCCAGGAAGATGCCCTATTTGCTGTCGCACTCGCATGACGTGAATGAACTGTCTGGCCTCTCCCTTACCAACATTGCATGGTATCAGATATTTTATGTTTTAGAAGGAGCTGATGTTCAAGAATTAAATTGTTTCTGGGTATTAGAAGTTTGTTAGTTTTTAAAACTTGGCACTTTGTATTTTTCTCTAATAGCTTGACATTTTCCTAAGGAGACTTAGAAAGAAAAACAATGAAATAGCTTTTTTTTTTTTTAAAGATGGTAGTAATCAAATTAATAAGGGAACCAATGTAGATTGTTTGATTTCCTTATTCACAAGGAAAATCATGCGTTGACCAGAAAAATTAGAGTCTCCTTAGGTACCTAGGCCTAAGACAAAATTCCCAGAAAAATTAGAGTCTCCTTAGGTACCTAGGCCTAAGACAAAATTCCCAGAAAAATTAGAGTCTCCTTAGGTACCTAGGCCTAAGACAAAATTGTCCATGTACTGGACAGCTGGCTTTTGGCATCAGGTAGACGTGAGTTCAAGTCTTGATTCTTTTTTTAAAAAATATATTTTTTTTATTGATTATTTTACAGAGAGGAAGGGAGAGGGATGGAGAATTAGAAACATCGATGAGAGAGGAACATTGATCAGCTGCCTCCTGCACACCTCCTACTGGGGATGTGTCTGCAACCCAGGTACATGCTGTTGACCAGAATCAAACCTTTTTGCTAAAGCTGTCTTGCTGCTGGTGCCTTTTTTTCAGTCCACAGGCTGACGCTCTATCCACTGAGCCAAATCAGTTAGGGCAGGTCTTGATTCTTTTATTTCCTAGCTCTTGAACTTGAGCAAGTCTTTGGGTCTTTCCAAGCTGTTGTTTTCTACAGGCAAAATGAGACTCAATGTGTTTTTCTCACGGCATCACTGGAATGTTTAAATGAGGTAATGTGGGAAAAGTGCTTGATATCATACTGTTTGCTTTCTAAATATTAGTTTAAGGAGTTCATCATGCAATTAACGATGCATGCAGCTACAATCTCAAATAAATAAAATAGTGAGTGCTGTGTGCCTATACATAGTGTCCCTTACTGTACTTATGAGACTAATATTGCTCAAGCGCAACACACAAAAATAAATTATTCTTGGGAGGTTAAAAGTTACCCTAGGACTAGAATCAATGATTCTAGTGACTGTAGCTTAGTAATGAACTAAAACCACAGGTCTGCATACCCGATGACCGCATCCTAAATGCTCGATTATATTCCTGTACTTGCCCAGGAGACCACCAAAGAACAGCTTCCTGCTAGTTAGATGCTGAGCTAAGACCTTTGTAGGTAGGAGAATCTCGATTTGGTTTAATTCTGGAAGTAATAAAACCAACAGTTTTTTATGGTCCATAACAATGTGTAAAAAAACAGTATTTAGTTTAGACTGAGGCATCAGACAAGTTAGAAAAGACGTGGTCATTTCAAGTTTCCTTAAATAAATTTTGCGTTGGGAGTAGACGGAAAAGCTGTCCCACCACCAAACACATTAGACCAGGGTGATTGTCTACTTTTAAGTGGTTGAGAAGAAAATATATTTTCCCCAGCTCTAAGTTATCATTGTAAAATCAGACTATTATAAATGTTCAGCTAATATACGATTTAAAGGAATGGATGTTGAAAAATTAAGCCCCCCCCCCCCAACATATTCCCCCTCCCCAGGAAACAGTCATAGTAAAATGCTTTCCGTAGCCTCTTGACACTAAGCAGATGTTACACTCCCACAAACAGAGCTCTGGAAGATTTAGCCTATGCAGCAGAATCTGCCATAAATGTCTGAAGATATCTACTTGACCAAGATTTATGTTACACTGAAATTAAGTCTAATCTTAAAAGCAGTTGTCTATTTAATTGAAATGTACGCACACTAGTGAAAAATTTGCAGACAGATGCTAAAGATCTCTCATATAGAGTGCTGAGACAAGGTGCCCCAAACATGCATGTGCATAGAAAGAAGGAATTTCACCCCTCTTAGGGTGGTGCCTTTTTTTCTAAATTCCTGTTTCAATCTGTGGAATGGGGCACCATTGTTCCATCAGCGATAACTTCTTTATAATGTAGAGGTGAACTCAGTGCTACTGAAAGATACCAAGATGAAGGGTTTTCTTTGGAAATAGATGGGGAATTCCATCAGTTACTCTGGTGGGTTGCATGCCCCCTCTCTAACTGCCCAGGGACGAGTGGTTTGGGGAGTGTGCTGAAACATGCTAGGTCATATTTTCAGAGCTTTGTTTGACCTTCGAATTCTCTGGGTCTTATGGCCTAATGTGACTGCGCTGTTGGCCTTTTTGGAAAGGACATTTCTTTTTGCTAAAGCTGTCTTGCTGCTGAGATGTCTCGCCTTGCTTACTGGAAAGCATGCGTGGCTGTTGATTTGCCATCTCTGGCACTCCAATGGCACTTCATTTAGAGATTGACAGATTTCTCTTTCCCTGTGCTCTTGTTTTATTCTTGGCAAGTAGAGTAGTCTATCATTATGTTATAAAAATAGCTCCAAAACACCAAATATGGGAAATCTGTGATCTTCCATTTAAATTATGATGGGGATGGCTTAGAATTTTTTAGTCAAATTTAGGGAGGTGTCTCCCAAGGAAATTTCTTACCTCACTCTCCATTCCAGTCCTCAAACTGCTCCATCTCCCTAATTCCACATAGTTTTCATTATAATGACAAAATGACTAAGACCATCTGAAGTTTTTCTTTTTTCAAATAAAAAAGTTGCAAGTTCACACTTCAAATGCGTGACATTTATTTGGAGAAGTTGAAAATTCCTTGTTAGTCTGTCATTGACATTTTTAAAGGGATTGATTATTCATTAATAAATATTAGAATGCTTTCATATTTAGAATAGTTAAAACCTTACTAACAACCATGCTGTTTATCTATGTTAAAGATTCTCCTGGTTCTAATTACCTGGTTCAATCACTTCAAATTATAGGATTCCTATGAATATAGTGATAACCAAACTTGTCTTCATGATCTGAATCTCTCAGTTAGCTACCCCCAAATTGAGACCAAGATTCTTGTCTGCTTAAAACCAGACCACCTTCCCCAGTAAAAAGAATTGAAGTTTTGTATTTATATGCCATTTTAATTAGTTCCTTAATTAATCAATGGCATGCCATTAATCTCAAGCAGAAATGGGTATCAATCATCCATTTAAGAAATAAGTTCAAGTGTGGGGGGAACCTATCAAGTTGTGCAGAGCTTTAGAGACAAAAATAAAATTATTAATAAATCACAAAATGATTCAACAACTGTTCTTGGGAAATAATTGTGAAATCTTTTTTTAATTTAAATTCTCACTTGGTTCTCATAAGGTATTTAACTACAATGTTAAGGACTGCTTCCATTCTTTTTATGGACTATGTAAGCTTAACTCTTAGATCTGTCTCAGGAGATATATTTGTTTCCAAGCCAAATTAGACCATGTACTTGCTTTTAGTGACTGCAAAGACAAAATAGATGCCTGACTGTTTTTACTTTCGGAGGATAAAAATACTTCCTCAAATTAGCTTCTCTTAAGATACTTCCAGGTTTGGTAAAAGTAGGTTTTCGAGAAATGATGGTGTTGCCTTTTTTGAAGGAAAAATGTCGGGAAGATAATACTGATTAAGAACCATGGAGTTATAAAATATTCAAAGTTTATTTAGAGAATATTTAGATACATTTTCTTCATTCTGCCCCATGGAAAGCATACCTAGATAGGGAATCACAGACACATACATTCCAACCCCAACCCACCCAGCTGGACTTGTAGCCATGGATCATTAATGTAGCTTCTCTTTGTCAGTTTCCTCATCCAGAAAATCACAAGGATAATGCTTTTCCTATCTACCTCAGAGTTATGAGGATTAAATAAAATCATGAATGTAAATATGGACTCATGAACTATTGCACTATTTTTAAGAGAGAAAAAATATACATCTGATATTATTTGAGGAGAACATTCTTTAATTAATCCTTGATTTCCATAAGCCCTATTTTCTTTTATTTAATTTTGGCTAATGTGACCATGGGTAACACCAGATTTTTGATCCAGGAGCTTGTTACATAGGGAAACTGAGAATGTTTGCAAGACATTTGCTTAGATCAGCAGCGCTCGCTCAAACTTTTTGTTCTCAGGGTTGCTTTACACTCTAAAAAAGTTACTGAAGACCCTGAAGAGCTTTTGTTTAATTGATGCTTACTGTATTAGAAATTAAAATGGAAAAATGTTTAATTTATTTCAAAGGAACAATAGATTTATTACATGTTAACAAATATTTTCATGAAAAAATAGCTATAATTTTAAAAACAAAAATTACTGAAAAAGTGGGGTTGTTTTACATTTTTTCAAATCTCTTTAATGTTGACTTAATGAAAAACAGCTGGATTTTCACATCTGCTTTTGCATTCAATCCCTTGCAAATATCACATGTCACATAGCCTCCAGAAAACTACATTCTGAACTCATGAGACAATGTGGATGGACAAGGAAAAGAATATCTTATTATTATAAAAATAATTGTGACTTCATGGAGCCCCCGAGATGGTCTTGGGGGTTTCTAAGTGTTCCTGACTCCTCTGAGGACTGCTGACTTGTAAGTTAATAAAGGCATACATTGCACATTGTGCTCAGAGTACATCTTGTCAGGGTATACATCCTATGCAGGTACCTAAATCTGATTTCATCACCATAAAAATCTTTCCAGGCTGTTGTTTAAAGAACTTATGAATTAATGATAGTCTTTGAACTTACCAATTATTCTTTTTTATTGAGCTATATTTAGATATAACATTGTACAAGTTTAAGGTAGCTAACAATAATTATTTTTATAGCTACAGAGACTAATTGTTTCCAGGGGAACCGAACTTTTACTTCATTTCTATGGAAAAGCATTATAGGTATCGTTTTGCGGTCAGAAAAGCAGCAGGACTGTGACATTTTTCTACTGGTTGGTTTATGTAGTCGGTGATGATTATAAACTCGTTTCTTCAAGTAACTTAAGGGGAACAATGTACTTTGTTAAAAACAGAAGATGGTCTTGATTACTGCAGGGGAGGCCCAGGAAGGGAGAGATTCGCCTTAAGTCACACAGTTGCCTGATTGGAAAATTGCAAATGGAACGCAGTCTTCTGATTCTTTACTCAGAGCCGTTATCTTGATTCATTTTAACTCTATTGGAACACCTGTGCTTTCACAGTGACCTGCACTTCCCCTTCGCGGTGAATTCATCACATTCGCATTTATAGTTTAGTGTCTGTCTGCCACATTTATTGCTATATTCCTAGTATATAGCAGATCCTAAAAAATATCTATTGAGTAAATGATATTGTGATAAACGCACAGAATTAAAGTCAGACGAGGTTTGACTGGACTTAGAAGTTAATGTTATTTAAAATCGTGCCTCTTTAAAACACTGTAGTTGAAACATATTCCTACTTTGAGATATAGCAATTTCTGAAATATATCCAAGAGAAATTAGTACATAAGTCCATCTAAAGCCATATAAGAATGTTCATAGCAGCTTTATTCATAATTAGAGGCCCGGTGCACGAAATTTGTGCACAGGGAGGTGGGGGAGGGGAAGGACAGGTGGGGAGGTCCCTCAACCTGACCTGTACCCTCTCCAATTCGGATCCCTCAGGGGATGTGCTACTGATGACTTGGGCCCACACCACATGGTTCTTTGCTTTCTGCGGGGCCTGTCTGCTCCACACCACAGTGATGGGCAAGCAGGCCCTGCTGGGTGCTGCCTGCAGCCCCACTTGTCTGCTTGGGGGTCCCCATGGCAACCTCCCAGCAGGCCCTGCTGGATGCTGCCTGTGGGTACTGATTGCTTGCTCCCCAGTCTCCACCACCACTGCCTCCACCCAGCAGGCCCTGGTGAGGGCTGCCTGCTGGTATGATTGCCTGATCCCCCGTTGCGGCTGCCACCACCCAGCAGGCCCTGCTAGGTGCTGCCTGCAGGGCTCATGTTGCCAGGGTGACACTGCCAGCATCCTCCCAGTCACTATGTTGAGGAGTGATGGCTAATTTGCATATCACTCTTTTATTAGATAGGATGGCCCCAGCCTGGAAACAACCCAAATGTTTATTAACAAAGAAATAGATGAATTTTTGAAAATTCATGCAATAAAGTATATTACATAGTAATCTAATCTAATAAAAGTATAATATTATAATTGACCATCCCTTTGGGATGCCTAAGCCACACTCACCAGCCAATCAGAGTGACTGTATGCAAATTAACCCAGCCAAAATGGAGGTCGGCAGTCATGGATCTGAGTAAACAGGCAGCTTCCATTGCAGCAGGAATAAAAGTGTTTGCAGGCCCAGCTGGCCTTCTCCTGGGTCCAGGCAATAGCATATTTGCAACAATGTCTCAATTATAGAAGCCTCAGGAACTGAAGCAAATGGCAGGCCAGACCGGACTACTAAGGGTAACATCGTTTCATTATAGAAGCCAGAATTGAAGCAGAGAGGAGGTTTCACCTGCCTAGGCCTTGGCTTAAAGGAACAGTGTATCAATTATAGAAGATAAGCAAACTCCAGAAACCTGCTTCCAGCCAGCCTTGCTGGGATGTTGGGTCAATGGGAGCTGTGGGCAGCCTGAAAGCCTGAAAATGCCCCTCAGCCCATCACCCATGCTGGCCACACCCCAATGGGGTGAGGGTCCTCACTAGGGGGCTTGGCCAGCCTGCAAACAGCCATCAGCCCCTCACCCAGGCTGGCCAGGTACCCCAGTAGGGACCCAAAACCTGAAGGGGCTGTGGGCAGCCTGAAAGTCTGAAAACAGCCCTCAGGCCTGCAGCCAGGATGGCCACACCCCAATGGGGTGAGGGACCCACTGGGGGGCTTGGCCAGCCTGCAAACAACCATCAGCCCCTCACACAGGCTGTCCAGGTACCCCAGTAGGGACCCAAAACCTGAAGGGGCTGTGAGTAGCCTGAAAGTCTGAAAATGGCCCTCAGGCCCACACCCAGGCTGGCCACACCCCAATGGGGTGAGGGTTCACACTGGGGGGTTTGGCCAGCCTGCAAACAGCCATCAGCCCCTCACCCAGGCTGACCAGGCATGCCAGCAGGTGGGCATCCCCAGAGGGGTCCCAGACTGCCAGAGCACACAGGTCGGGCTGAGGGACCTCCCGAGTGCACAAATTTTTGTGCACCGGGCCCCTAGTAATAAAAATAAAAGTAAACTACTGGTGTTCAAATAAGGGGGGAAACCTCACAGAACTCATGCCAAGTTAAATAAACCAGACACAGATAATATATACTGTATGATACCATGTATGCAATGTTCAGTAATAGGCAAAACTCCTCTGTTATGATTTCAGCTAGAATAGTGGTCACCTCTCAGTAGAGAAGGGGGTTACTGACTGGGCAGGGAAATGAGGGAATGATTTGGGCTACAGAAAATATTCTGTATCTTTATCTGGGTGGTAGTTACATGCGTGTGTAAGTTCATTAAACTGTATACTTAAGACTAATGTACTTTATGCACTTCATCTCAAATCACATGTCTCAAAACACATACCTCAAGTATGTGTTTATTTTGTTAATCCTCACCTGAAGATATTTTTCCATTGGTTTTTAGAGAGAGTGGAAGGGAGAGAGAGAAACAGAAAGATACATCTATGTGAGAGAGACACATCTATTGGTTGCCTCCCCCACATGACCAAACCAGGGCTGGGGATTGAGCCCGCAACCAAGGTACATGCCCTTACCTAGAATCAAACCTGGGACCCTTCAGTCCACAGGCCAGCACTCTATCCACTGAGCCAAACTGAATAGAACTCAAAATATGTTTCTAAAAAACCCTAAAGCTAGAACTTTCTTTGGAAAAAATTTCAAATCTTCAATGTGGAGGATCAATTTTTCAAAAATGTCCTAATTTCTACATGAATGATATAATTAGTATTAATAGTCAACATTTGTGGCATGTTTCTTATGCTGCAGTAGCCACGTGAGTGCTTTGTATACATCTGCTAATCTAATGACATTTGTTCTTTACTTTGGAGGTGCCAGAGGACTTCTTGAGTATATTACTCCATTCAAAATTCATGCCAACTCCAGGAGATGTCTAAAGGGATAACCCCCATTCTATACGTGAGGCAACTGAAGTTCTGAAAGGTGAGGGCACTTCTTTAAGATCACACGACTTGTAAACGCCAAAGTTTTCCTGCCATCCATGACTCTCCGTGTGGCTAAGCCACTCTGTTGTTCTTTTATAGATGTATTACAAAGCATTAATCCTGTAAGTTCAAAATATCAACCTTCTTACAGGTTCTTCCACTGTGAACAAGTGACATTGGGTGAAGATAGCCTTAAATGTGAGAGTCAGTACCAGGAGTGTTGCTAGGCCAGAGCTGGGCAGTGCACAGCCCATTTTCCACCAGTTTGGAATAGTAGTGACCTCTGGGCATACTGAAGACTCCTTGAAATCACTCCAGATAGAAATGCTGAGGTTGGCAGGCTGGTCCTGCTTGTCGTACCACAGGGGAATTAGAAACATGGAATATATTGCAAAGGCACAATATGGACCCCTGGCTCGGAATCTAAGGATCCGAAGTCATGTTCCTATTTCACCATTAGTTCTGGGAACTTGGACACATCTTTGGATTTTGAATTCCTCTTCTATAAAATGAAGACCTAGAGGCAGTTCATCTCTATTATCCCATGAATTCACTCTGTGAATACATTTACTGGATCCAAGCCTGAGAGGCAACCTCTTGCTATAAAAAGTGCAGTTAAAAGTCATAGATTCTTCTGAGAACAGCAGACTGATGTAAATGTTGTAATGTTTTATAATGATTAAATGAGTTAATGCCAATGAAATAGCTTTGGAAATGGAAAAGGACTCTGCAATATTAGGAAAATTATTTGTAATATTCAATTAGAGTAATTAATATTTATCTGCAGTTGCCTATATTGGAGTAAGTTAGAGCATTCACTTCTTTCTTCTCTTCATGCATTAAGTGAAAAGTGCTGCATATTGGATGCTGCAATTTATGCAATTAAAACCCTAAGTAAGGGCTATTATTAGAACCCAAAACTACAGTACACTTGATATTTCTATTAAAGATGGCGAAGAAGAGTCCGTTCTAGTGAGTTTACCATTTAAGAAGACAAAAACGCAACACATATACCTAAGGTGTCTTTGCAGAAATTGAGCAAGATAAGCAAGCAGTGAAAACGCATGGACCAGACAGGTAATACATTCCCACTCCATTTCCTGTGGCAATGAGAATTTGTTTTGCTGAAATATAGCTGGTCAGATGTTTCAGGAAGAAAAGGTTCCTTGCAGAATACATTTTGGCTTTGGCATTTTTCTGGGATGGAGTTCCTGGGATCCATTCAGTCTTTTTGATCCCTGGTAATCATAGTTGTGACAGATCTAGGTGCCATTTATAATTTATAGATGATAAAATACTTACAGTGTATTTTAGGTCTGAAACTACTGCTGGTATACATAATTAATCATTCCACTGGATTTACGTCTAAGCATTCTAGAAGACTGACATTCCTATTCCTCAGAATAAGTAATTAAAAAGATCTCGCCTTTTCCCCATCCACCACTGGGTACTGTAGTGTCCGCACATTTCCCAGGCATCCAGTGCCCCCTCGTTCAGAACACTTATGCAGAAATGCTCAGGAGAGGCCGAAATAAGGGAAACGAGAGTCAGGAAATTCTCCACCATTTTTCAATGATAGCATTTGTCAGAAGAGGAAATTAGATGATAGAAAAATACTGAATTGGATACAATTATAACTGACTGTTAAACCCAAGGAAATAAGCTAAAACTACTCTGAAGACAGTGGGGTTGGTAAGTATGCTGCAAGAAACTCAGGAGATTAAGGCTGCATGTGAGAATGAGAGCACATTTGTCAGGAGAGAGAAGAGCACGCATTCCTGTTGGATTTTCACAGAAGCATACACAACAGTGGTTCATCACTTGTACCAAAAGTACCACCTAGAGGTTATTGTCTGTTAAGGTTCACTCTTCATGTTTACATTCTATGGATTTGAACAAATTTATGAAGACATTCCCACCATTAAAATATCAACAGAGAGGCTTGGCGGGGTGGCTCAGCTGGTTGGAGCATAGTCCTGTACACCAAAAGGTTGCAGGTTCAATTCCTGTTCAGGGCACATACCTAGATTGCAGGATTGATCCCCAGGAAGCAACTAATAGATGTTTTTCTCTCACATTGATGTTTCTCTCTCTCTCCCTTCCTTTCTCTAAAAATCAATAAATATATCCTTGGGTGAGTATTAAAAGAACAGTATCATTCAGAGTTTTATTATCCTAAAAATTCTCTGTGCTCCATTTATTCATACCTCTTTGTCCCCCCCCCCCCTTTTTTTTTTTTTTTTTACTTTCTCATAGTTTTACCCTTTTCAAAATGTCAGGTGGTTGGAATCATACAGTATGTAGAATTTTCAAAATGGCTTTTTTCACTTAGTAACACGCATTTACATGTCTTTTCATGGCTAGATAGCTCTTTTTTTGTTTGTTTAATCCTCACCCGAGGATATTTTTCCATTGATTTTTTTAGAGAGAGTGGAAGAGAGGGAAAGAAAGAAACATCAATGTCAGAGAAACATACTGATTGGTTGCCTCCTGCACATTCCCCGACCAGGGTCCAGGCTGGGGGGAGCTTGCAATCCAAGGTACATGCTCTTGACCAGAATAGAACCTGTGATCCTTCAGTCCACAGGTTCTATTCTGGTCAAGAGCATGAAGTGCTATCCACTGAGCAATCGGCTATGGCATATAATTAACTTTATGAAAGTTATGTTTCCTGCAGACATTTCAGAATACATTGCAATCTAAGTTTGTTATTTATTTTTTTTTTTTGCTTAGAATGCTGAAAGCATTTCCCTTCCTCCCCAAAGAAATGGTATTTCCATTTCTAGACAAATTAATAAACTTTATTTAGTCCAGATGTGAGAAGATGCACACTGATGCAACCACCTATTAGATTCCTTTATCAAATGGATTTTATTTCAACTAATAGCATCTAGAATCATCTGCATTTATTTTTTGCATTTGCGATATTCACAAGGTGGGTGATTTTTAAATTCAGTGAGAACAAAATTGTCTATCATGCTGCATCTCAGGGCTTTATTTCTTGTCCTTTCAAGATTAGTACAGGAATCATACATGGTAACTATATTTTATTTACTAATAATTATGCTTAGTAAGCAGTGTTTGTTTACTTATAAGAGCTTGGAGGTTCTTCAAGGAGTTTCTGATAGCAAATGGATGACTCAAGAGATTCTTGAACATTTAAAATTTATGACTTTGAGTAAGATATGCAACAGTCATCGCAGAAATATCTATACAGCAAGTTTTTAAATAAAATATCATTCTTCTTTTGCATTCTTATTCATTTTTTCCCTTCTTTCTTCCTTATATAATTTTCTCTCCTTTTTCATTCCCCTCTCTCTTTCCCTCATTTTTCTAAGGAAAGGGGTATGGTGTGGTGACCTTGTTAGGGAAATCACAGTCTCGATTAATTGGATTTATAGTGCCCTGAACTTTAAGGTTTAGGATAACCAGACATGTCTCAGTGTAAACATTTTCCCCAAAGTCAGATAATACTCCTGCTTTTCTATAAATGGTCAATCTGAAAGTTTGGCCAGATGGTATGCCATTATTTTTTCGTCTGGTGGAGATGAAATACAAGAAAGTAATCTAGTATGCAATTGTTAAGGAACAAAACTCTCACCCACTGAATCCTGATGAGCTGAACCTCCGTGGGGCGGATATTTCTTGACCTGCGTTATATTGAGTGAGTGGGGTCAGAAACCATATGCAAATGAGATGAGATTAATGAAACTTTTGTGGGTTTATAAAAAGACCCAGACTCAGACTGAAGAGCTAAGGACTTAAAAACAGAACTTAGACTCTCTTAACTTTTCCTTTGACTGGTGTGACAAAAGTTAGATCAGTTTCCCTTCCTCCTCCCTGCTGAGTATGTGCTGGGCATCTTGTCTCAATTAAATAACAACCTTTCAGAATGGGAATTTGTTTGAAGTAAAGAGATTCAGGGAGGAAAGTGTGTTTGACAAGTTTGAAGGGTCAGGAAACAACTGTGTGGGTACGTATGTGGGTGGGCGTGAGCCTGTGTGTGTGTACCTGTGTGTGTTATATGTGTGAGTATGCACACACATGGGTGTGAAGGTATGTGAATATGTGAGTACGTGCCTATGAATGTGCTTGTGTGTGGCTGTGCCACCCGTGGGTGCCTATGTGTGTGTCCCATGTGTGCACCTGTGTGTGGTGCATTTGAGAGACTCTGTATATTGCATGTGTACGTGGGTGTGAGATGCAACTGTGTGCTGAGAGCTGCGGGTGGGAGAGGCAGCTTCGGCTCAGCCAGTGGCGGAGCAGTGAAGACACAGCTAATAGTGAGAAAAGAAGCTGGGGAGAGACAAGGAGGAGAAGCCACCGGCCTCATTAACAAAAGCTCAGTTTTGTCCCTGCGGACCCAGCCAGCAGAAGGGACTGAGGAGCTGTGGCTCTCGGCCAGGAACAGTGGCAGGCATCCTATGCCCCACGCAGAGGAGTCCTGGGGCTCGGCAGCGGAAAGTTTCAGAGCCGCCGCGGCAGCTTGGAGGAGACCCGTGGAGGGAGTGAAGTGTGTATGTGACCTTCAGTTCTATATTTTCTTGTTGGGAGGGTTAATGGACATTTAGTACAAAGAAAGCTCACACTCAGCTGACCTGAAAGACTGGAATTTCAGCTCTCTTTCCTTCCCTGGGTTGTTTTTCCTCCCCCTTCCTCTCAAAGCTCTTTAAACCAGAGATTAACCGGTCAGTGACTCTGATTCTGCCAAAGGTTTCTAACTCGGGGGCTTGGAAAGGAAAAGCACTACCTGTAAGTATCTGCTTTCTGTACTTCCTCTCATCTGAACTGTGCGTGTTCTGTTTAGCAGAATGCCCCAGAGGTGGTGTGCAGTGGTAGTGTTAACTCCAACTAATGAGGCAGGAAGCCTATGGAGTCCGCTTGCAAAAGTTTAATTCGCATGTAAACTCAGAAGGTGGTAACTTGCAGTGTTAAAAAACTATGTGCCCCAAATGGGATTCTCTCTATCACGTAACAAAAATGTATAACTCCCTTCTGAACCCATTCCCAATGGCACTTACCAATGAAATCATCATTTCTTAATTTTGTGATTCCAACCTCACCCAAATCAGAATGTTTCTTCTCAGCTAAAAGAAATGGCAAAGGAAAAGAGGCAAAAATGAACAAAACAGGTAATAGCCTCATGGTACAAAGATTTGGAAATGATTTTTGGATACCTTTAGTTTAGTTGCATGTGGGTATATATTTCTAGAAGCATGGTTTCTTTTTTATGGGGATGATAGTTGAAGAGGCAAAGAAATATTGTTCTGAAGTTTTGCACTGATTAGTCAGCCCTTCCTGCTTGTTACCCAGATTTGGTCTAGAGATTTCGATGCTGCAGTAAATGTTTTTGTTTTATTTTGTTTTCATCTGATGTACAGAAAGAGTTTTTAAGGCATTTAATATTGATTTTCTGACTTTTTACTATTGCTCTCTGTCTTGTTGCATGGCATGAATTACAAAGCTTTACAGGAGCATTTCCGGAGGCTGGTTGGGGTTTATGGCCTGAGACTCTTGCTGGAGAGATTAACCTCTTCAGGGCTGGTCCGCAGACCAGACCTAGTGATGCAAATGCTCCTCGCGCTTCTGTTCTGGGAAACGGCTACTGCCAGTTACAGCTTGAAAAGTTACTTCTTCCTGTCCTGCCTACACTTGATCAAAGTGCTTTCAGCGGAACTCTAGGCACATGCTCCCTACCTTTGCTCTTTCAGTCCATCAGGGACTCTTCGAATTCAGCATGCATGAGAACCTCCAGGGTGCTTGGTGGTAGGCCCCACCCCCAAAGAGTCGGAGGCCCGGGGTGGGGCCCGGGATATGAATCTGATGCAGGTGAGCTCACTGCATCTAACTTGTTCTTGGCAATTACATTCTTTTCATGTACTTGGTTAATATTAAACTTCATATCTAATTAATACACTTGAGTTTGAGCTGATGTTGAGCGTAAATTGTGTGCAACATAGTTTTTCATGCTTGGCCGACAAACCAGGGCTTTTAACCAGCTTTCCTATCAACCCCATCTTTTTTTTTTCTTGCTCCCCTTTGCATTCCTATGTGTGAGAAAGGAAAGTTGGGCAAAGGAACCTGGGCACCAGATTCCCCTGCCTCCATCTTTTGGGCTGACCTGCCTCCACCTGGCTAAGCAATGTTTGTCTTATAAACCTTAAGCCCAGGCTGTTCTTAATTTTTTATCAGCCTGTGGGGATGCTCTGCTCCTGGGACAGGCTAGGCTGTTCGGCTGAACTCTGCTAGATTTCTTGGGCTGTTCAGGTGCAGCCTGATTCTTAGAAACTGAGTTAGATGGGGCCAGCCCACAGGGGCTGGGAGAAATAGGAAGTGATTTCTGCATCACATCAAGGTCCTCATTTGACAACATAGGAAAGTAATGTTAACATAAGAAACATTCCAATCTGTCAAGAGTGTTTTTGTGAGTTTATTTGAGCCAAACTCTCAATAATTGCCAGGAAACAGAATCTCAAAGCATTGAGATAATGGTCCGAAGAATGGAAGTTTTGCACCTTGTTTTATACATTACAATCAAAAGGGGGTTAATGAAATTCGTTGGTGATAGGTTAGGGAGGTAGGAAAAAGCAAACTGGGAAACCTCTGGATTGGATAAAAGGTAAAATGATAGACACATACTTCTACTCAGGTGGGTACAGGATGGTTAACAGTCAACAATGAACTCAGTAACAATGAGGGGATTTGTGGTCTCCCACAGAGTGCTTTGAGGGGTCTGGAAAAAGGAAAATTACTTTGACATTTCAATGATCTTAGATGCTGAAAGACAGTAGGCTCAGTTATGGTAAAGGTTGACTGTCAGGGAAGAGCCAGGCCTAGAACATGACTACCGACCATAAACTGCTTTTTATTCTAAAAAGTGTTACTTTCAGACCCTTTTTGTGTGTGGTTACTTTAGGTCTCTGAGTTTGCAGGGCTGCCATGCAGGCCTTCCCTATCCCATCCCCATCCCCATCCCCATCCCCATCCCCATCCCCATCCTACCCCCATCCCCATCCCCATTCCCATCCTATCCCCATCCGCATTCCTATCACCTTCCCCATCCTATCCCCATCCCCGATGGCATTTGATGGCACTGCATATTGATGGCTTTGGATGTTTAGAATGAAATGAAAATAGGATGTGGTCATCAGTACTTATTTACTTTTTCTCTCTCCTTGTTCCAAATAGTTGGGGGTGCCTGTTCCATGCCAGGCTCAGTGCTAGTTTCCAAGGACACCAATGTCAACAGCATGGACAGGGTTTTTGTGCTCAGGATGTTTCAAATTGTAGCTGCTGCTAACCAGTCTTAGGTGAGCCACAGAATCTCTCTGAGTGTCACTTCTACCGTCAATAAAATGAAAGGGTTGAATTAACTGAGTTTTGGTGTCCTTCCAGCTCTGATATTCTGACACTGATGGATATGGCTTAGTCTTCTACATTTGTTGGTGAATGGGAACCTTTTTTTGCCTTTTTAATTTTTTACTAAAGTATAGTTGGTATAGAATGGGAACTGTTTAGCTTTTGCTTTGAGAACAGACCCAAAGAGTAGACTTACTGTTTTTTCCCCAAAAACTTTCAAAAAGATCTTGAAAAAAAAATTGTTTTTCTCTCACAAGGAACCAAGACCACCAGTCCAGCGAGTTAGACAAATGCCACCTTTACAGAGCACACTGCCCTTACGCACAATGGGACCCTGCACCAAGCTAGAAAGGCTGCTTCTCTGGGCCAGGTTACATAGGACGGCAGCCTCTTATCTTGTCTGAATCTGGTGTTGCTGCCCCTTTGCAGAGCTGGGTGGTCTGAGCAGGGCTTGCCGGCTTCCATACCTACACGGCTTGCAACCTGACTCTTTCATTCAAGTGATTTAATAGTTTGTGCTATCAGGTGAGCTCAAACAGAGACCTTTGAAGGACTGGGGGGAAAACCCGCCCCCCCACCAGGAAATCTCACATTCCGTCTGTGCTGTAGCTTCTCTCACTGCGTGACTGGGGCAGCATTTCAGTGTTCTGAAACTTGGTCATCAAGATAAGAAAATATAGCTGTGATCTCTGTGCTTTTCCGACAAATGTAGCCTCCAGCTGCCTGAAGGTATCATGTTTAGGTGGGAAACTACTCGGGGGAGGAGAGAGTACAGGGATCTTGCAGAGTTGGGATGTTTTTTGACAACCTGTTTTGGCCTCTTTTTGTTAAGTTTAAAGGAAATGACAGAGTAGTCTTTGGTTTCTCTCTTCTCCCTTTCCATTTATGGGGTTGCTTCTATGAAATCAGGATACTCCCGTTGTGCATGCTGCAAAGACTGCCTGTCACTCTTCACTCTCAACCTTATCCTTGAGATATCTGGCTTCCTTAGGGACAGGGGCAGATAAACACTCCAGGACTCACTAAGCCCCAGGTTCTTCCGCAGGGATCCCATCTCTGCATTCTGTCATGTGTCATCAACTGCTCAGCACTTACAGAGGCTCCGCATTCTTCTCTTAAAATAAACGAGCCAGGACTTAGTCTCATGGGGTCATACTCCATGCCATGGTATTTTTATCCAAGGTCGACATTTCTTGTTAGCATAAAAATTCCTTCTTCAGTAAATCATCAGCCAAGAACCATTATGAAGTTAGGAGAATGTCAGAAGGGGTCGACATTCCCAGCTGAAAACTCATTCACATGTTTGAAAGCTGTTTGCTCTATCCTATCAAATCCCTTCCATGGCCCCGATTTGCCTCTCCTATAAAAGGAATTCTCTTCTTTGGAAAGACAACACAGCATCGACACCACAGTGGTAAATTTTGCTTTATGTCAATCTTTCCCTGTATTAGAACATGGCTGGATGACTTTATTTCATCCAGTAAGCATTCATGATCATTTTAAAACCAAAAGGTTAGTATTGCTAGATCACGACAATGAAATCGGAGTCATATAGTAGAAAAAAGGAGTGGCCTTGGAATAAATTTCAACTGGATTCCAATCCTGGGCTGCAACATTTTTTGGTTCTATGATGTTTGGCAAGTTACACAGTCAGTTTTCTGGGGACTGAACAAGAGTATCAGTATTTACCAGGTATTGTAAGGACTGCCGGGCATTTGGAAAAAGTGCATGGTGCATGCATGGTGCATGACATATGATCAGTGTTCAATAAATATTTCCTTTTTGGGAAAGGGTTAGCACAGCTGTGAAGGCTGGACAGAAGTAAACATGTGACAAACCATTCAATTTATAGGTAAAACGAAAAGAGAATGGGAAATCAAGCTTTTTTCCCAAATCTCATTGAATGGGCAGGCTAGACCTTAACCCTTTCCTCCCTGGCCTTTACTCTGATCAGCAGTCTAGTTCTCACTTGATTCTTTCTCACAGACTGAGTAGAGCATGAAACAGATGTGGGAGCTCACAGGCCCAAGTGATTAGCATGGAGCGAGCCAGGGTGATGGGAAAATCATTCTGTCCTTACTTCTTCCTGATCCTCCAGAACTGGAAGCTTTTATAGCCATTGCAGATAAATATATAAAGAGATTAATACTGTTTTTGTCAGGTTTTTGCTTCATTGTAGTAAAGAACCAAACCTTATAAAGAATGTTTGAGAACTTGAAACTCTGGGATTTGCCTGTAAACTATCACCAAATGGAAAGAAACAGTCGCTCAAACATGTAGCTTTCTCTCTCTCTCTCTCTCTCTCTCTCTCTCTCTCTCGCTCTCGCTCTCGCTCTTTCTCTTCCTTCCACCAGTTTTCTTATAGGTCCAATGTCTGCATTGGGGTAGGTCAACTGATATATACTGAGCTTCCTGTGCCAGGCCCAAGGACCAGGACTGTAGGTACTTGAATGAGCAGTACAATCATGTTTGTTAGCTTCAAGGAGCTTACAGATACTGTACAAGGCAGATTTTTAAGTAAATGACTTCAAGTAAATAACTAAATGTCTGTAGGTGTGCAATGTGAGGTTAGGGGTATTACAGGATTCTATCCTATCAGATAACACGGATCTGGGAGGTTGACACCTCAAAGATACATGGAGGTTAGCCAGCAGTGGGGGAAGGGCATTCATGGTAGATGGAACAATGCAAGCAAGCCACGTGATGGAATGGTGAGCTTAAGGAAGGAAGGAAGACCTGAGTGACACTAGCCAGTGGCAAAGAGGAGAGTTGTGTGAGAAGAGGCTGTGGAACCGGGCGAAGGACAGTCATTTAGGGAACTCTAGACTCACAAAAGGGACCCTGGAACCCATACTCCTTCCCTAAAACAAGGGCCCCTTCCTGTGTCTATACCTCAGCCCTGGCCACTTTTGGACAACTCCGAAAACGTTTTTTTCTAAAAGTAAGTTGAGATGCTACCCATTTACCATGGAACCGCAAAGTAAAGTCTGTCCTCCTTCAAATATTCGAAGACAAGCTGTTCACAAATTGCTATCAAAGTAGGTTTGCTTTTCCCCATACACAGGCAGTTGATTTTTGGAAATGTAGAGTTTTACATTTGTCCTCATTAAAAGCCAACTTACTGGCTTTAGTCCATCATTCCAGCCTCCGCTTATTGAGGCTGTGGCTCTTGACTGTGTCCTCAGTGGTACTGCTAATCTTTCTGGATTCGCACTGTCTGTGAATTAGGTAAGTTTGTCTTCTATATCTTTTTTTTTTTTTTTTTTTTAATTTGGAAAGTTGTTTAACCAGAGGGGGCCAAAATGGGGCACAACTCAAATATTTATTTTAAGAGAAATGGTGTCTCTAATATCTTTTTATTCTTTTTAACATTTTTTTGTAATTAATTTTTTAAAGAGAGAGAGAAAGGGAGAGGGAGAGAGAAACATGGATTGGCTGCCTCTTGCATGCCCCCTACCACGGATTGAGCCCACAACCCAGGCATGTGCCCTGGCTAGGAATAAACCCAGCAACTTTTTGGTACGCAAGCAACTGAGCCACTCCAGCCCAGGATCCTTTTAGTCTTTTTTTTTTAGAGAAGCAACTAGACACAACATTTCTTTCTTTCTTTTTTAAGACTTTTATTTTTTTATGGTTTTCATTATTATTTTTAATCATCACCAAGGATACTTTTTCCATTGATTTTTAGAGTGAGTGGAAGGGAGAGAGACAGAGAGAAACACCCATATGAGAGAGATACATCGATTGGTTGCCTCCCTCATGCCCCCAACCAGGGCGGGGAGACAATTGAGGTATGTGCCCTTGACCGGACCCGAACCTGGGACCCTTCAGCCTGCAGGTGGACACTTTGTCCCTTGAGATAAACTGGCTAGGCCAGACACAACATTTGTATTGTTCAGACTCACAGAATGTCTATGTTTAAATAGTAAGAGTTCAAAGATGTCAATGTATGTTGGTATTCTTTTTAAAAAAATATATAATTTTATTGATTTCAGAGAGAGAGGAAGGGAGAGGGCTAGAAAGAGAGAAACTTTGATTGGCTGCCTCCTGCATACCCCTTACTGGGGATTGAGCCTGTAACCCAGGCATGTACTCTGACGAGGAACTGAACCTACAACTTTTTAGTACATGTAACAGTGCTCAACCAACTGAGCAACACTGGCCAGGGCTGTTGGTATTCTTGTTTTGACAAGAATGCTAAAGGCAGTTCACCTGTAATTGATAATTTCATCTCTTGGTACGTGTTCAGTGCATACCACATGCAACAGACAGTTTTGTCCACCTGCCTTCAAAATGCATAAATAGGTTTGATAAATGGGCCCTGTAATGGGTTTCAATAAAATGTGATCCTTTGCAATAGCACAAAGAAAATCATTGCAAATGGAGTGATCAGGTCTTAGGGTGTCTTGTAGGAGGCATTTCAGGAGGTGTTAATCTGTGAAACGAATTTTAATTAATAAGGATGAAAGCAGGGGCATTTCAGGCGGGGGAGCGAGAAGGGGCAGCCATATGCAGGGGCATAGAAGTGGAAAGTGTCCTGCAGGTCGTTGTGAATGTGTCACTGGAACTTAGGGGTGAGGGAAGGGCTGTGGTTTGGGGATACACAAGGCCTTGGGTGTGGATATGTAGTAAGAAGAAAAATGTTAGGTCAAATTTTAAAGAAATGTCACATTTCTAATGGTACTATGTGACCAAGAGAAAAGAAAAAAGAAAGGGAAAGATAAGGAGGCATAAATCAAAGAGAAAGAGGCATTGGTGAGGAAGTAAAAGAGCAGGACTGTATTGAGGCACAGAAACCATGGGAGAAGCAATTATGTGCAGAATGGTGGAGGGCATTGTTGGTTGCTGCAGAGACCGGAGAGGACTGTGGGGAAAACTTCTACTTGATATATCAGTTAGTAGGTCACTGGCAGCCTTTGAGGCAGCTATTTCAGTGGACTTGTGGCAATGAGAATCAAGTGATCCTTTTAGGAAACACAAGAGTGGTAAAAGTGCATAGAGACAACTTATCAAGGAGACAGAGACAGTTGGTCCAGAGGAGGCATATTATGAGAAAGGAGGAAAAATATTTGATGAGTATTAACGGTAATAGTCATAAAAATAGTAAGGAAAATACTAATATTTGTTGAACACTCTCTGTGTGCTATATGCTCACCTATGCCTTTTCTTTTGATTCTCATACCAGAACGATGGGTTGGTGTTTTAACCCTTTTTAAAGTTGAAAAAACTGAGACTAAGAATTTAATTTGGCCAAGATGACGTCGTCAGTAAGTGGCAGAGCCAGCATCAAGTCTAAGTTAGCAAGTTCCCCTCCTCACTGATGTTACTGCACGGGTGCCTGTTTTGGTGCAGCGGCTTTCCTGTTGTCATTGTGGCTTCTCCAACGGGGAGAGCAGTGGGCCTGCTGATTAAAGCCAATTTATCGAAGTGGTAATAATAATGAAAAGAAAAGATGGGGACCAAAAGGCAAGTGCACCTGAAGAGCTGATTTCTACCAAATATGGGATAAGTATCTCAAGCTTATTTCTAAAATATAAACTAACCCCTTTTCACATGAAGTTGTTGTCATTGAACTTACGTGTGATGTGATGTCCCACAACAGGAAGAGCATCCGCAGTTCATTTCAGATGAGACACAAGGGCCTTTTCTTGTGCATCTCCCACCTTCCATTCCCCTTACTTTCTTCTCTTCTTTTAATACTTTCTGGCCTTAAGAAAGTCAGACTCCTGCTCACCATGTCATGGCTCAGTAACTTTGATGTCCTCATCGATGGTGGCCTCAGCTACTAAGATCTACTGCCTTTCACACAAAAGGTCTGAATGTAATACTGAAACTTGGGGAAATACTGGGTGCCTTAACCCTTAGAATTGTCAGAACAATAAAAAAGCTGCTGCTGGAGGTACTGATTTGTGATTAAAATGTCACTTTAGGGTGGCTTATCAGTAGGAGAGGAGAGGGGTTGAATGAATGGCGATTTAACTATTTTAAGTAGCTACCCAGAGAGTATAACATTGATTTTTATATCCTGTTTCTATCTTATTTACCAGGTGTATTAATTTGCTAGGCCTGCCATCACAAAGTACCACAGACTTGGTGGCTTAAACAACAGAAATTAACTTTTTTACAATTCTAGAGACTTGAAGTCCAAGATGAAGGTGCAAATAGGCCTTATTTCTTCTGAAGCCTCTTGCCTTGGCTTGTAGGTGATTGTCTTCTCCCTGTGTTTGTACATGGTCTTCTCTCTGTACCCATCTGTGACCTTTTTACCTGTTTTTAAATATGATTTTTAAAACTGATTTTGGAGAGAAAGGTAGAGAGAGATAGAATCATTGATTGGTTTCCTCCTACATAGCCCCTATTGGGAATTGAGCCCACAACCTGTGCATGTGCCCCTGGCCTGGAACCAAACCGGTGAACTCTTGGTTCATGGCTTGATGCTCAACCACTGAGCAATACCAGATGGGCCTTATTTCCTTTTTTATGTGAACATTAGTCATATTGCTTTAAAGTCCATTCTAATGACTGAATTTTAACCTAATTGTCTATTTAAAGACCCTACTTCTGCTCAGGATGGTGTGGCTTGGTTGGGCAGTGTCCAGTGAGCCAAAAGGTTGCTGTTTAGATTCCAAGTCAGGGCACTTGGTAGGGGGTATGCAAGGGAGGTTGATCAATGTGGCACTTTCACATTATTTCTTTCTTCTCCCTCTCTCTTAAAAAAATCACTGAACTGTTTTTTTGTTTTTGTTTTTTTTTTTTTAAAAGACCCTATCTCTAAATATAGTCATATTCTATAATACTGGGGTTTAGGACTTCAATATAAAGTTTTGCAGGAACAAAATTCAGCCTTAAAACCATGCCAAGTGTTAGCAGATCTTCCAAATTCTTAAGACATTACAGCATGTCTTCAAATAATTTTGTTTTGTTCAATGTTGATGAAATGCTGTATGACCTTAACGCTTGTTTCTATCAGTTAGCCTACAGTAAAATTGCTTTTGTTATACCTCTTATTTTGTGTAAGGTCACAGAACCTATCAACAACATTAAGTGAGGACTTATGGTACTACAGTCAAAGGAAATAGAACAAAACTCAGAGACACACAAACACATGTTTTAAAAAAATCAGTTATAATACAGTATGGATTTGGAGTTTGGCTTTAGGATGGAGTGGTAGGGAAAATTCCTCAGAAAGGACTAGCTTTTTCACTTTCAGAAAAATCCCAGATGGAACTGATTTTGTTTTTCTCATTTGGCCATGAAGCCGGGGTGGTGCTGTTTTGACTTTTCCAGTTAGGAGGGAGCAGTGTGGCCTGTGTATCATTTAGTAACACAGATGCTAGGTGGCCTCGCTTATGGTTGCTGAATTGCTGTGTTGGGAACTACTGGCTTTGATTACTTCCCCATAAAGATACATTTCCTGTTCTGTGGCTTTGCAACTTGCTTGGGTGCTAGGTCCCTTGAACATGGAAATCTCAGGAGGACTCCCACATGTCCCTTCCCCCACAGTAGCATTTGCCTACATTAAGCTTGGCAAATGGTGATGACCGTGTGAGCTAATCGGGAAATGGTCAGACGTCACAGAATGCTGCACAGCAGGCTCACAGTCACGGGCAGCCCAGCATTTATAGCTATCATGTCTGAATTGTTAGCTTTGTGGCCAGATAATGGGACTTCAAAACCCAAGACTTAAGACTTCAGACCTTTAAGACCGAGACTAGTCAGACTTTTTAAGACGAAGTCTTAGGTTTTAAGACAATGACGTCCTAAGGAGCTCAGGTGGCCATGATATGAGGGAAGTTGATTTTTTCTGTTAATTAAAAACAACAATAAAAGCTATCTTTACAATAATCTTCTGAAATCATAATTATGAAATCATAATCATCCCACTGTACTGAGGATGAAAGCAAGGCTAAAATGTTTATGTAACATATGTGTACTGAATGTTGAGGTTCTTTCTAAACACTATAGTGTTCAAAAGTGGACAGTTTAGTCAAGAGTGCTGTCCTTAGTTCAAAGGCTTAATTGGGGTCTGTCTACAAAGAGATGTGTGAACTAACGGGTCTGTTATCTGTCTTTTTCTTTACAAAAGGAATTGACTTGTTTTTTCTTCAAAAGATTGATCTTTATTCATCGTTATTAAGTAGAAAAAGCCAAATTGTTTATCTCAAGCAGAAGGTTGGAGATAGCGAGATGGGTTCCGATGGATAAGATTGAGGTTCATGACCAGGTTAGGGAGTGCCGTAAGATGTCTGAGATAATAGCCATGGTTTCATTGAAGAATCAACAAAAAGTATTTGGGGGTACACTAAGAATACAATGGGGAATAAGACTTTGGAGTAATCTGAGAGATTTTTAATTTCCAGATCAGAACATTTGAATGTGTCTGCTTTGCAGCAGGTGATTGAGCAGTTAGCCTAAAATTTCCTTCTAATCTGAGCAATAATGATTTTGCAAGTAATGATTTTAAAGAGAGCTATTACTTCTGCCTAAACCCAAACGACTTTTTCTATCACTCCTTGAAATATACTATAAAAAAAAGACACGGAAAAACATTACCCTTTTGAGTAATACAATCTCTTGCGATAAGTATTTAATTTTGTCTTTAAAGACTCACAGCAAGGGGAAAATTAGAATACAATGGAAACTAGTGGTCGCACAAAATTTCCTAAACTTCATGTTAATTTCTCTTATTTTCTAACAATTATTCTGATTAGGTAGCCATTGCCTTGTATCTACAATTCACGTATGTGACTTCATGTATGTGACGGGCTTCTGAGGAATAGCCCTCTCAACTGGGCTGTCAGGAAAGGTTCCTTCTTTCCCCCTCTGTCTGGGGCCATCCTCTCTCCCTCTCCTCTTTCCTGTCCCTCACCTGGTCACCTTCAGGTTGGGTCTTTCTTTCAGCCCCTTCCTGGTGCTAGTCTTACAGGCCAACCCTACCTCTCTCCTCCAATGCAGCTGTTCGCAGCAGTAATTACATCCTAATTGCTTATTAGAATCAATTCAGATGCCTGCACTCCTCCCATCTGAACAAATAAAACCCAGAACTCCGGAGTGGTGCTTGAGCGATCGTGATGTGAAGTCAGAGATGGGACCTGCTAGGTGAGTGAGGGGTGAACTAGAGGCATCTCCTTCACCAGCATGTGTTTTCCCTCTCATCATAACACAGAGCCTCATTAACTCTTGTAAAGGAGTGTTGGCTTCTTTCTGGGGTGCTGGAGTAGGGCTGAGGCCATGAGGATGAAGCCTCTTGCAGGCAGCACTCCTTAGGCCAGGGGAAACCTGGGGTCAGCCCCCACAATGCATCCCTCCAGGGCACTAGCCACTGCGCTCCGTGAAAACAGCATCCCTGGTACCCACGGAGCATGGTCAGGATGCCAGTGGTGCCCTGGAGTTTGGAGAAACCAAGTAAAGGTGTTTCAGCCAGTCCTACAGAGGACAGATATGTCAGTGTGGTTTTCCACAGAGCGATCCTCCACAATGATGCGTTTCTGCTGTCAGTGTCCAGGGACGTCAGTGTGAACGGCTTTTGTTAGCAGGGCTGAACACTGTACCTACGGTAAATATGTTCTTCTAGACAAATGATTTGCAAACCAATGTTAAAAAAATAGCTGATTCGTGTCTTGGAGACTCTAGGAAAAGTGTTTCACCAAGACTGCTGGTGTGCCACGTGTTTTTCTCTCGTTTAAAACATTTATCTCACTTACTGATGTTTGTAGTTGTTGTAAGGTGCCATTCTTATACACTGCTGCATTCTCCCCCAGGGACTTACTCAACAGTGAGGCATTCAGTTAGACATTTAGATAGGTTATCCTCAGCCTGTGATGTTTATGGAGATTTTGTTTTAGAGCCGGTACTTGAAGCTGGCTGAGAGCACCCTCCCAACTCCCACTCTCCACAGCCCTCCCCCAATTCTGCCAAAGTAAGCAGATCAAGTTTCTCTCTTCTTAATGCAATTAAGTTCAGTGGTCCACAAAGGCTCCTGGGCCTCCTGTGTGTGCAGAACCAACCCTGGTGCTGGGAGCGTGTTCACACATGGGGCCTCAACGCGGGAGAGTGTCCTGTGGGCCAGCAAGACCTGCAGATCCCGAGGAAGGACAGAGCTTCGCAGCCCAGTCCCCAAACGCTGGGAGGTGTGATGAGCAAGAACTCACTGAGGTTAGCCTTGCTTCTTTTTGTTGCTTTTGTCCCACACTGCTCTATAGACAATGTTCTAGCTCCATCTGGGTGTTACTGCAGGGTCAATTCAACATAACTCACTGGACATGTCAGAGGATGGCTCAACTAATAACAGTTTTCAAATGAATAAAAGTTAGTATTTGAGCAGACTTAGGTTTATAGAACAATTGAACAGAGAGTTCTCATAACCCCTCCCCCCTCCAGTTACCCAAGTTATTAACATCTTATACTGGTATGGTATATCTGTTATAATTAATGAGCCAATTATGACCATCTAAACCTATTTACATTAAGGTTCACTGTTGGTGTTGTACAAATGTTTAATGACGTGCATCTACCATTACAGGGGTAACTTTTTCAGTGAGTTATAGAAAAAAACTTTAATTGGCCTGGAGTTGAAAAGGGTTTCAGGAATCTAGGCTTTGGAGCTTATCTGCCGGGGTTGGGATTCCAGCTCCACTGACTTGGTTTGAGTCTTGTGTGCCTGTGAGAGCTGGGGACTTGGGTTGAGCCATAGAATACATTGACATATATCATCGCATTTAACAATCCTGAAAGGTATGTTATTGTATAGATGCAGAAACACAGCTCAAGAAAGACTGGGGACCTTGTTCAAGGAAATGGTAGAACCAGGAGAGGTGCCCGGATCTGACTGATCTGATTCCTACTCTGGCCTCTGGTTTGTCACTATTGCATTTTCTTTCTCTTCATCTGCAATCCTATAAGAGATCGCTAAGCCGCTTTCTCCCGTTTTCTCCTCCTTTTTGGGGGTACTGCTGTATCAGAAAATCACTTATAAAGTTATTTGTAAAAACACATGTTTCTAGAAAAAAAGTGATGTGTAGGTCAATGCTGAACACTCAAATCGTGCTAAGATCCTCAACAGGGAAGAGAGTCCAGACTCTCATTACAGTTCTGCTAGGTTTAATTCTTTATTGTTTATAAGAATTGCAATTAAAAAAAACCTATATTTTATTGATTTTTTACAGAGAGGAAAGGAGAGGGATAGAGAGTTAGAAACATCGATGAGAGAGAAACATCGATTACCTGCCTCCTGCACACCCCCTACTGGGGATGTGCCCACAACCAAGGTACATGCCCTTGACCAGAATCAAACTTGGGACCCATCAGTCCCCAGGCCAACACTCTATCCAGTGAGCCAAACTGGCTAGGGCAAGAATTGCAATGTTTTATTTTACTGCATCTCAGTGTGTGATGCTGTGATGTACTTCTCACACTCTGCTCGCTTCAGTGAATACAGCAGCAGGCCCCGCAGCTCTTTCCCCTTTAGCAAGTCACTTCACCTCCTGGGGTCCTTGCTTCCTCATCCTGACCAGTGAGTCCTGGAGTGTCCGCATGCACGGGGTTTCAGGAATTTAGGCTTTGGAGCCTGTCTGTTGGGGTTGGGATTCCAGCTCCACTATTTATTAGCATTTGCTTTGGATAAATTACTTATCTGTTTCCTTAGAATCAGAATCTTTAGTCTACTCTGTAGGTTGTTGTGAAGATTGAATGAGTTAAAACAGAATCAGATGCAAAGTAAAATGCATAATAGATGACAAGGAGGATGATACGCAAAATTTGAATGAAAAGCTCCTTCCAAGTCTAGAATTCTGTGATTTTTGATACACTGTGACTTAAGCTCAACCAGCGTTACGCTTTTTGTCTTACCATCGTGTTTCTAAAGGTATCAAAAGCATTTTCATTACAGCATATCTTTTACAAGAATATTTGTGATGGCTGGTCTCTTTTCTACACTAGGCTGCTGTGAATGTGAATTTTATCATTAGCTATGGCATGCAAGTAAGATGGTCAAGGAGCAATGCTGGGTAGTTTTCTGAGGTTATACTGAGCGATCCTTTTCACAGGGAGGTATTTCATCCTTAACAGAAGTTCTTTAAGTGTGCACTGCTGAGCTTGATGAATTCATTAAAGCATTTTGCTCATATGTTATCGCAGCAATACCATTTTGTATTGTGAAATACTTGATTGTAAATCTCCCACAAGTCCTCAATCTTTCAAAGATAGGGATTATACCTTAGTTAATTTTTACGCTTCCAGTGCCTCTATACTTTCACACAAAACTCTGCCTCTGATATAACATCTATGTGTTGATTTTTTGACTACGCTCTATTCTTTCCATCTTCAAACATGCTCCCTTCTACCTTTCTAAATCCTGTTTATTCTTTAATGTTAACTCTCTCTCCCCTTCTAGGAGGCCTTCCCCAGGTCCAGTCTGAGTCAAATGCTGCCCTCTACTTGTTCCTATAGCACACAATGCATTCCACCATTATAGCGCTTAAACCATTTTTGAATTGTTAGTTTATATGTCTGTCTTCCTGGATCACACCGTAAACTCTCTAAGAGCAAGAATTATTTTTGTCTTTATAATCCTAGCACAGAGTATAGCCCTTATCACAAAGTGAGTACTCAACAATTATTTGTACACTGAGTAAAAAAATGAACTTGTCATATGCAGAGAACCAAGCTGTCTTCTAAAACTGGAATTGTTCTCAGAAGATGAACCCTTGAACCTGATTTAACACGAATTTAAACAGAATTTCAATATTTTGAATTTATCAATATTTTGAAAATATCAACAATTTGATATTTCGTTGTGAATTAGAAGATGCAGAATTCAGTCAAGAAAAGGAAAACCAATTTTAATAAGGGTGACTGTGGTTGGGAAGATTCTAGGTATGAGTTTGGGTACAGACACATGGTTAGTCCCAGGTGAAGAGCAGGTGTAGTCACCCATGAATGTGTACTTTTCATTCTGTTTAAGTTAGTCAATTAAAGCAAGATGTTATGAAAATTTGTATGATTCAACTCTGTGGCCTAAAGCAAAATGAATGTAAATTATGGCCACTTCCTAATCTTCAAGGAAATGCCTTGCATAGTTTAAGGAATTCTACTAGTCATTAAAAACAGATCTGTAAGTTGAGGGCACTAAAACCTTTTTCCTCTGCAGTCTGTTTTTTCTACTTTTGAGGGTAGTTTTAATAGAAGGTCTTGGTAAAGAAAGGCCCTATGTCTGGTTTTCAAAGAATGGCCTGGAATTTAGTTTTCTGATATAAATTCATTAAGTATATCTTTTATCAAGTATGATCAGAAATTATGTATTCACTATGTGGCTATCTATATTTTAATAATTTTAATTCTCTAACCTCGTGTCTCTTGAATGATTTCTCAAAGAAAAAAAAATTTTTATGGAAAAAAGGTTTTTTATAAGTTTGCAAACTTTGGGCTTAAGGGCTTTTTTTCTTAGAGCCTTTAATATTCCCATATTCCTTGTGAATCTTTAAAAGGAGATTTTAGCATTCTGTGCTTCAAATGTATTTGGATATAAAAGACTTTTTTTGTAGAAAACTTAGAACATCTATAAAATGTCCATTTTAAAACACACACTTTGTAATAGGTGGCCTATATCAGCAGAGTAGATGTTCAACTGTTGAAAAATCTAAGAAAGGAAACCTTCTAATGAGCACGTGCGGCATCAGAAGTCCACCTTTGCAACCTGAGTTTCCATGGCATAGCCAGGAGGAGGGCTTTCTCTCCATAGTTCAGTTCTTCTATGAGCTCTTCCTGAGACCTGGGAAGGAAGCACTGGAAGCAGTATTTCTGGACTGAGCATCTATGAGTTAAGTGAACTGCATGGAATAGTAGAGGGTGCACCGTCTGGATGTCAGAACTAAATTTCCAATTCAGGTTTGGTTTCCAGGTAGTTATGTAATCTTAGTGTTAGAAATGATTAAAGAAGACAATTTAGGTGACACAAACAGACTTTATTTAACACTTCAGCCCAGTGGCATTGCTCAGTGGCTGAACATCAACCTATGAACTAAGAGGTCAGGGTTAGATTCCCAGTCAGGGCCCATGCCTGGGTGCGGGGTCAATCCCCAGTATGGGCATGCAGGAGGCAGCTGATCAACGATCCTCTCTCATCATTGATTTTTCTATCTCTCCCTTTCCCTTCTTCTCTGAAATCAATAAATTAAAAAAAAAAAAACAACCCAACAAAACATCATGAAATGTACAGTCTACTTTCGGAGAACTGCAAAATGGGGTAGAAAGCAAGAACCTTTTTTACAGATTAAAAAAAAAAAAAAAAGAACAAAGAAAAAACAAATAAAAATATATGGGGTTGGAAGGCCCAGAATTGGCTTGGCATTTGGGGATTGGCTAACTAAATATAGTTGGTTTCAAGAGGAGCATTTAAAGGGACAGGAAAGTTATCTAAGTTTTGGTTTGCTGACATGCTATGCTGGCCTCCATCGTGGACCTAGAAAATAATTTAAACACTAGAGGCCTTTAGGCTTAGCCTGCGCCCTCTCACAATCCAGGACCCCTTGGGGGATGTCGGACTGCTGGTTTCAGCCTGATCCCCACAGGCCAGGTCAAGGGACGCCACCAGTGCACAAATCCATGCACTGGGACTCTAGTCCTATATAATAAAAGGCTAATATGCAAATGGACCAAACAGTGGAATGACCCATCGCTATGACATGCACTGACCACCAGGGGGAAGACGCTCAACGCAGATGCTCAGTGCACTCCCAAGGGGAGTGCCATTCAACCAGAAGCTGAGTTCATGGCTGGTGAGTGCAGTGGCAGTGGTGGGAGCCTCTCCTGCCTCCGTGGCAACACTAAGGATGTCCCGGGCTTAAGCTGACAGTCGGACATCCCCTGAGGGGACTGTGAGAGGGTGCAGGCAGGGCTGAGGGACTCCCCCTACCCCGAATTTCATGCACTGGACCTCAAGTATGTATATAAGATCTTTGGTTAATTTCTTCCTGCTCCTTTCCCCCCTTCCTTTTGAGATTCAATAGTCTGTTCCATGTTTCTATGCCTGTGTGTTGAGTGTCTGCCCCCTGGATGTGAGTGCGTGTCATACCAAGCAGTTGAATGATTCAACAGTCACTTAGGCTTTTATATATATAGATAAAAGAATACTATGCAAGTCTTTAAAATATGGTTCTAATTAAGTTCAAAATCCATATATACATATGAAAACCCAAGAGTGTTCACTTTGAGTGTTTGGAAAGTGCTTTATGTTTTCTTTATGTTCCTATATTTTTGTTTCATTAACTATGAGTATGCATTTCTTTTATACACATACGTGGAAGTTATTTTTAGAAAATGCAAATAAATCGATAAATAAAATGAAAGGTAGTTGAATTCTAAAGTTTCTCCTAAATCATACATTCTGTGATTTAGGTTACATTTTAGGAAAAAATTGCGAAGTGGAGATAACAGAATGTTATAAACAGAAGACTGGAATTTTGAAGTCTATTTGCCTTGAGGACTTTAAACTGTGCTTGTAGTGTGAGGAACTGGGACACTAAAATGCTGGTAGACAGAGTATCTGCCTTAATTATATGCTATCAGAGTAACAGCCATTTCCTTGAGAGAACATTGCCTGCAGTGAAACTTTAACAGTCATCAGTTGTTATCTGGACCCATAAAGGAAGTTGTCAAGAATTTACATACTGTAAGGAAATGACCCCAGGGCTAGTGAAGCAATTGCAAAGGGCATACAATTTTGTTGTAATGAGAAGCAGTACAATAGAGTGGTTCAGTGCACTGGTCCTGAGACTGGACAAAATGGTGGCATGTTACGTCTTTGCACCTCATTTTTTTTCAAATCTTTAAATTGCAATCCACCTCCTAAAACCATTGTAGGAATTAAGATAATATATGTAAAATACTCTGAACAGTGCCTAGCCCATAGTAAGCACTCAATAAATGTTAATTTTTATGTGACTAATATGTCACTTTTTAAAGTCATTGTTTATCTATAAAATTAGAATAATAGAAATTACTTTGTAGGTTTGTTGTGAGAAATAAATGAAAGCATGCATATAAAGAATATAGCCCAGTGCCTGAATATAGTAAGTAAAAAGTACTAGTAACCAAAAAAATGAGAAAAGGAGGATACTAAATATTTTTTTAAAAAATATGTTTTATTGATTTTTTACAGAGAGGAAGGGAGAGGGACAGAGAGCCAGAAACATCAATCAGCTGCCTCCTGCACCCCCCCCCCCCACTGGGGATGTGCCTGCAATCAAGGCACATACCCTTGACTGGAATCGAACCTGGGACCCTCCAGTTCACAGGCCAATGCTCTATCCAGTGAGCCAAACCACCTAGGGCAAGCTATAGTATTTCTTCTTTACTATTCTATTCTCCCTATTTGAGAGCATTCACCCTGGAAATCCTGTGCTGGGCAAGATTGCCTATGGTTTTCTACCCTGTGGGGTCCTTGAACAACTAAAGCTCCCTAAGGAGTTGTGAGCTTCTTGACAGAGAACAACCTGCTTTTTGTCTGTGTCTTCCCAGTGTGTGTGTGCGCGTGCGCGCATGTGTGTGCATGTGTGTGTGTGTGCATGTGCGTGTGCATGCTCTCCCAGGCTCTACTGCTTCTGGCTATGACCTTGGGCAAGTCTTAGAATTTAACTATTCTTTGTTGCCTGAAACAAGGAGCAATTCGACTTCTTCTGTCAGTGTGTGATAAGGTCAGAGGAAGCAGTGGATCTGAAGTCCTTGGTAAAGTCTAAATCTTCATGTTCTCAACTCAAACACACAAAAAAGAGAACCACTTTCTCTAAGCGCTAGTTGTTTGCTGTGGATGCTGTTCTGATTTCTAGATTCTTGATCCCAGGTGAGGCAATTTATGTCACTTATGATTTTGATTCAACTCAATTGTCCTACAGATAATTTTATTCAGTTACTAGTTTATGATGGAAGCTTTTACATTTGAGTTAAATGAATTACGTTGGAAAATTAGTTTGAGTGGAAATTATGATTTAAAAAATCCATCATAAAAATTCCAAGATGGCTTCTAAGTCCATCATGACTGGCATATAAAAGATTTTAGTGTGGAGTAGGAATCAGAAAATCTCCTTTTTCACCATTCTAGTCAAGGATATAAAAATCTCTCTATGATTGGATAGATGGAAATAAGTTGAATCTTAAATTGGGTATTTTTCGTTTAAATGACACTTCTGTTTATTTTCTTTCTTCTTTTTGGTTAATCCTCACCTGAGGATATTTTTATCCACTGAGTTTTAGAGAGAGTGGAAGGGAGGGGGAGAGACAGAGAGAGAAAAACATAAATGTGGGAGAGACACGTTGATTGGTTGCATCCCGCACATGCCCAGGGTCGGGATTGAGCCTGCAATTGAACCCTCAACCCTTTAGTCCAAGAGCTGATGCTCTAACCATTGAGCACCAGCCAGGGCTGTTTATTTTCTTTCTTGAAGACTTTAGGGTACTTGTAAGATCTAAGTCTGTGAGTCAGGAAGTAATTCCCCTGAGGTAATTTCCTTGGCATCTTCACTTGATTGGTAATAACTACCTGGAGTTCTAAGGAGAAGAGTATCTGGCTACTTAAGTGTCCATCCTGCAAACGGCAAAGCAAGTAAACAGAGCCCTCTGACTGTGATGTCTGTGCTGGGCACAGGAGGAAGATGCTTCCCTGTGTGGTGTAGCTCCCGTTGCGTATTGCAAAGAGGAGCCGCAGTAAATATGAATCTCACCAGGGCCCACCAATAACACTGACCATCAGAAATTTGCATTGCGGAGACAGCCTGGAAATACAGATGTGATCGTTTTTTTCCTTGTGCACAGATTGTCTCGGGTAAGTGACAGGGTATCATGATCATGTGAACATGGAGAATGCATGCTCTCACGGTTAAGCTCTATGTGTATTTATGGAATAAGTACGAGTTCACATTTCCCTTCCACCAGATGAAATGTTGCTAAATTACTTTCTTCCATTCAAGAAATTTACCAAGAAAAAAATGTTTGGTTAAATAAACCATTTTGAATTTTTATAAGAACTAACTTGAAGCAGGGTGGTTTTCTACTTTCTAGGACGTATTTTCACACACTTGTACTGGCTTGGACAGGTATACTTAGAATATATGATTTCCGCATGAAGAAAGGCAGGAGTGGGAAAATGGTCTGAAAGAGCAAAACCAATTTGCAGCCATGACACGAGGAGAAGCTGAATCGCACAAGAAAGCAAAGACAGGATTTGTTCCTATTGCAGAAATAGATTTTTTTCTCTTTCTCTCTGGTCTCTTGCCAGTAGATGGACATTAAAATCTTGGTATTTGCCCTTGTTTCCTATTAAGGACTTACTATGATATAGAGAGTGAACTATTGTCCCATATGCTGTTAGGTACAAAGTTATAGTAGTTAGCTGAATAGTGACTAAATTAATAGAAAAACTTAAAGAGTAAGGTGATTGTTAAAAGCATAGTTAGAGTTCAGTGATGAATAACCAAGTAAACCTAAAATAACAGTGGGTTAAATATGGAGCAAATTTACCCTCTGTGATGTAAATTCTGGAAGAATGGCTGGGATGATGACTCTGCTTGCCAGTATCCCAGAAACCCAGGTTCCTTTTAGCTTACAGCTCTGCCTGTGATGTGCATCCTCAAACTGGGTAATGGGATTGATTTAGGGAATCCTAAAGATAAATCCTTGAATACAAAGGTGGAGATCCTCACCTTCATGAAGTAGATGGCCATACATGATATAAATAAGCAACTGTATTATCTTAGATGGTTCTAAGGCCTAAGGTTTAAAACAAAGCAGAAAAGAATGCCATAATTTGCATGGGCTGGTTAGGCATGGCCACCTGCAAAGGTGACATTTGATGGAAAACTTAAAAGTGGTGAGGTGGAAAGGAAGATATCTGGGGGAAGAATGTTTATGCTGCAAGAAACAGCAAGTTAGAAGGTCTGGGAGGGAGGTGGAAAGTGGAAAGTTGATCTTGATTTGTTTGAGGAAAAGAAAAGGTGCTAGTGTGGCTAGAACAGAGTGAGCAGAGGGAGGACACAGGGATGAGAGGGTTAAGTGGGGAAAAAGAATACATGGTTGGCTATGACTCACTATAAAGGCTTCAGCTTTTCCTCTAAGATGAGAAACCATTGGAGGTTGGGGCAGAGAAGTGATTATATTGGGCCCCTCAGCTACCAAGCTGAGAAATGCCTATAGGGGAGCAAGAGAACAAGCAGGGAGGTCAAATATGATGCTATTACAGTCATCAGAGTCGGTTGGTGGTGGTTTGGACCAGGGTGATAGCAGAAGTAGTAAGGAGTAGTTTTGATGGGTATGTTTTAAAGAAAGAGCATGTTCAATTTACATTTCAGTGTAAACAATCTCACAACTACAAATGCAGTGGCTTAAGATAACTCAAGCTTATCCCAGTGTTTTCACTGGCTAAGAGTTCAGTCATAGCTTGCCTGGGGTATCTACTTCAGGTCACCATCAGGCTGCAATCATGTTGTTGACCGGGCTTCATTCTTATCTGGAGACTTGATTTAGGAAGAATCTTCTCCCAAGTTCATTCGGGTTGTTGGCAGAATTCATTTCCTGGTGACAATAGAACTTATGAGGGCTTCTTCAGGTTCAGTCGGAGAGCTCCTAGCTGCTGTCTGCTAGGAGAGTCATATGTGATGTAATGGAATCGTGGGAATGACACCCCATCACCTTTGCCTTATTCTGTTGGTTGGAAAGGTCATTTGTTCTGCTGCCACTCCAGGAGAGAGAAATTCTGGACACTAGGCAGCTGGAATTACTGGAGGTTACTCTAAGGTTTGTCCATCACGGTGAACAAACAGGAATTCTTTTTTTGTCTATTTGGATTAAAGTGTGAGATAAAGAGGAGAACAGTTGAAAAGATGGAGTTGCCATTAACTGAGAAAGGGAAGAAAGACTGAGGAAGGGAAGACCCAGAGCCCAAATTTGGCTCCATAAAATATGGGTTGCCTGTTGTACACCCACACAAAAATGTCAAGTAGACAGTTTCACGTACAAATCTAGATTTCAGAGAGGAGGCTAGCGATATAAATTTGGGGTTTATTAGCATATAAGTGGTACTTAAAGCCAAGGAATGAGATCACTAAGGAGTGAGGATAGACAAAAACAGGTCCAAGGACTGGGCTATAGGTTCCTCAATATTAAAAAGTCAGGGAGTCTATGAAGAAGCAGTAAAGTGAGAGAAGAATTAGGTAAGAGGAATGCACAAGAGTATAAGTCCTTCTTAAATCCTTTACATGTTGACTTAGTTTGTTGAATTATGCAAATTTCACCCTTATCTCTCAGTCTTGGGAGACACCTGTCTACTCTGCTGCCTCCTTTCTGAGATGCCAGGTATGAATGAAAACAAGATTTGATTTGGCTGTGAAAGTTCAACAGCCAAATTTACATTCTTGCCCAAATAAGCCAATGTAAGTCATTCAGCCTGAGTGTGGGCAATGTGGTCATGAACTGTTTTATTTTGGGATTGACACTATCCAAACCAGGCTGCTTTAAAACATACACCCCTCAGGTGTCAGGTGACACATGCTATGCAGTACCTCAAAAGTAAAAGGGTTCAAACAGTGGCAAGAGAATGAATCTTCCTTTAATGTATTAGATGTAAATAAGAGAGGCATTTTCTTTCTGTCAAAATTTATTTTAGTATCCATGGATTATGCACAGAAATTTATTGCAATCATTTAAATGTAAAGCTTGTCTATGGGCATAATAAACTATCCTCAGTTCACCTAATCATACCTCAAATTTAAGGATACATTTTATTTTTGAGATTTAATCATGTTTTCAAACAGTGTACAAATAATGCTATCAGCTTTCTTCCACACATTAGTTTATAATCCTCATTTAACAAATGAGGAAGCAGAAGCAAAGAGTTCAACAACTCTCTCTGAACACAGGGGACCAACCACAGGCTGCACTGGGGCAGCTGGCTGGCTGGCTCCTGCTGGACCACACAGCTGACATCTCAACTGGGGCAGGTTGAGTCCGGAAGCAGGAGTTACAAGCAGTGTAATGAAATGACTGCATTGCCTTTCAGATGGACCTGGAGGTCAAGCCAGTTTATTTGTTTTTAATTTAACTAAAATTATAGGCTGGTTGAAAGATTGCTTTGTTGGTAGGGATCTTCTGAATAGCCACACAAACCTTCTGGTCTCTCTCTTACTTTCCTCCAACCCCTATTCCCATTTGCAGGATTAAAAACGCACATTAATCTTGCCAGCGTTGTCAGGAGTGATCAGCGAATTTTATTAAAAGCGTTGGGATTGCCTGAAAGGCCTCCTTGTCTGAGTTGGCAATGAAAGAAGCATGTTAAGAACTGGGGGCACTTTGTCGGGACCCCTTGACCTGCCCCTTGGACTATGAGCTGACATCCCCGGAAGAAGCACAGAAGCCCTCCTTTGTTGAAGGGATTTCACCGGTGGGCGGAAGCGAGCTGGCCCTGTCGGCATGAGCTCCGTGAGCTGGGGTGGGCTGACGGCCCTGCTGCTGCTGCTCCTGGGCTGGGCCAGCCCCACCTTCATCAGCGTGAACCGTGGGGTCAGGGTGATGAAGGGCAGCTCTGCCTTCCTGTCAGGAGATGACCTGCAGTTTGCCATCCCCAAAGAGAAAGACGCTTGCAAAGTGGAAGTTGTGATGAATGAGCCAATCACCCAGAGGGTTGGGAAACTCACTCCACAGGTAGGTCATGCCCGATATTTTCTCTTCAGTAGTGTGTGTGAATGTGTGTGTGAG